>JARYHS010000442.1:0-32077 GCA_031002005.1 Vandiemenella viatica | reverse complement strand
GCATCATTTACTGCAAAGGGTCAGAAAATGTCTGGAAGTAAATGGTCACCTTTTTGAGCACCTGCTGTAGACATGGCTGCAAATAAGTAAGAAAAGCATTTAAAAAATCAATTTCGTCATTATCCTTTAAAATTACCTTCCATGTTTACAGAATGAAATTACATGTAATTATTTAAACAATAATTAAAATTATACAAAAAAAAAACGCGAATATTCATTTTTCGCGATTACAACGCCATCTGTGAGGCTAACAGAAAAGTGAGTTAAGCAAACTATTTTTATTTTTCATGAGGAATCGGAATCTTCAAAAAAATAGGGGTTCCCATTTAAAATAATTAAGTTGACCTTGTTGTAACGACAACAGCGCCACCTGTGAAAAAACCAATATCACATAATTGTAGCCCCCTACTGTACGATTATTTTTTATATAGGTTATTGTTTGTTAAAATACTTTCTTTCCGAAATTTTCCAGAAAACATATTAAATGCCCCACCCTGTATATACCAGTGAGTTTTTTTTATCTTGAGACAACTAAATATCTCGAAAACTACAAATCCGATCAAAAAAAGTGGGTAATAAAAATTGTTCGTCTCGACGGGGGACATCCGATGATACCAAATTTGACTCCCCACCCCCACCCCCTAGGGGTGGGGGAAGGGGGAGAAAAAAAACTTAAATAGGAACCCCCATTTTTTATTGCAGATTCTGATTCCCCGGAAAAAACTACCCCTATTTGACCCCCAATTCGAGTCATTTTGGTCGATAGATGGCGCTGCATTTCTCAGAGTTTTCTCATTACTTGATGTACTTCCATTGCGTTCACATCGTCGCTCATTTCTCAGAGTTTTCTCATTACTTGATGTACTTTCATAGCGTTCATAACATCTCTGATTTATTTACTTCGTTCTGTTGCACGTGTCAATGAGAATGCAGGCTATAACGTTGCAAGAAAAAATTGAAATGGTCTACATTTATGGAGAATGTCGCAAGAATATCGATAATGCTGTTGATCTTTATGCTCATCGTTTTCCAGACCAGCCTCGATCGCGCGCTTCTTTTTACCGTATTATCCAACAGTTCACTCAGGAGGGAAGTGTGCACACAAACAAACGAAAGCGGCGAAGGACGATAGCTGGAGAAAATAACGAAGTTGCAGTTTTAGCTGCAGTGGCTTATAACCCTCACATTAGTACTCGACAAATAAGTCGTGAATCAGGAATTTCTCAGACTACTGTTTGTCAGATTTTGCATCGTAGAAAATACCATCCGTTCCATGTTTCGTTGCATCAAGAACTTCACGGCAATGATTTCGATAATCGATTGACATTTTGCCGATGGTCGCTACAGAAAATACAAGAAGAACCCCATTTCTTTGCTCGAGTACTGTTTTCGGATGAATCCACTTTTACTAACCACGGCACCATTAATCGACACAACATGCATTATTGGAGTGTGGAAAACCCGCATTGGTTACGCCAAGTTGAACATCAGCGTCCGTGGAATGTAAATGTTTGGTGTGGGATAATTGGGGACAAACTTATTGGTCCACATTTTATCCATGGACATTTCAATGGGGAGAAATATCAACAACTCTTAGAGGACGTACTGCCAACATTGCTTGAAGACGTACCCTTAGACGTGCGACAAACAATGTGGTTTCAACATGACGGTTGTCCAGCACATTTTGCTGTAAGATCGCGGGAAGTGTTAGATCGTCTGTACAATCGTCGATGGATCGGAAGAGGAGGTCCAGTGCCGTGGCCTGCAAGATCACCAGATCTCACTTCGCCTGATTTTTTTTTATGGGGATACTTGAAGAATGAAGTTTACAGTGAAGTGCCAACAACGCCTGAAAACATGATTGAACGAATTACCAACGCTTGTCAAAAAATCACGCCGGATATGCTTCTTAGTTGCGTCGAATCATTCCAAGAGCGGGTAAATAAATGCATCGATGTCGGTGGTGATATTTTCGAGCACTTGCTTTAGAATTGTTGTTAGAAACAAACACGTGAGAGGCGAGGGGACTCACCAAAAACAAGCACCCCGATGGTGAGAGGCGAGGGGACTCACCAAAAACAAGCACCCCGATGGTGAGAGGCGAGGGGACTCACCAAAAACAAGCACCCCGATGGTGAGAGGCGAGGGGACTCACCAAAAACAAGCACCCCGATGGTGAGAGGCGAGGGGACTCACCAAAAACAAGCACCCCGATGGTGAGAGGCGAGGGGACTCACCAAAAACAAGCACCCCGATGGTGAGAGGCGAGGGGACTCACCAAAAACAAGCACCCCGATGGTGAGAGGCGAGGGGACTCACCAAAAACAAGCACCCCGATGGTGAGAGGCGAGGGGACTCACCAAAAACAAGCACCCCGATGGTGAGAGGCGAGGGGACTCACCAAAAACAAGCACCCCGATGGTGAGAGGCGAGGGGACTCACCTAAATCTAGCACCCCAAAGGGAACAGAAAATTACTACGTCCACGTCGTTGTTCCTGGGTAACGCAAAAAGTAATGTTTGACTTTCGCTATCTGCTAAAGAATTTGCATCAGTGCATTTTGAAATAATGTCCATTCCCATCCCTCAAGTTTGGAGGTGGGTGGTGTTATTGAATAGTTTTTGAAAAATATCAATCACATTAACTTGTATTTTGCTGATCTGATGTGTATTTCACGAGATATCCTCATTTTTAAATGAATTTTTGCTTATTTTGATTTTTGTCGATTGCAGCGCCATCTATCGACCAAAATGACTCGAATTGGGGGTGAAATAGGGGTAGTTTTTTCCGGGGAATCAGAATCTGCAATAGTCAAATTTGGGGAGTCAAATTTGGTATCATCGGATGTCCCCCGTCGAGACGAAACAATTTTTATTACCCACTTTTTTTGATCGGATTTGTAGTTTTCGAGATATTTAGTTGTCTCAAGATAAAAAACTCACTTGGTATAGGACTCAGGTAGCTTCAGTCAGGAAACTGTAGCAGATGCGAGTTAGATAATAAATAACCTTTAAAACGCTGTAAATTAAGCCTGTAGTACTCGTATTCAAATTGTAAATAATACTCTACATCACACCATATGTGTGGAGGCTGAAGGACGTGCTGGTGAAGTCCAACTACGAAGGCGATTCCCTCCAGGGAAATTATTAGTGGTATCGAACAAACCATCAGAGAACGTCCATCCATCATCTCAGAAGTGAACGTGCCAACATCTCTGCTGCTCCAAAACACCGAAAAAATAAACATCTGCATCTGAACGCAGGGCACAGAGTGTTTATCCACCACGTGATGAAGGCAGTACCACTCTTATCTTAAGCTCCAATAACTATCAACAACTGGCACATATGTTTCACGATGGCGTTTACAGACAACTTTGCTAAATAGACCATCATTCCTGCAACGAAAAAAACCATGAATCTTCTAAAGGAGTAAGGTCTGTATGAGTAGATAATGAAGCATACTTTCCACGATCTCCATTTCCATCTATGTTGTATGATCTGACAAAGATCCTTAAACAAGATTAAACTACACATTAAGCTATATAGGCTCAGCTGTTAGTTCTTAACGGAGATATTATCAGCGCTGCCACATCGTTTTCATCCCATGTAGGTGAGATTTTTCTGGCAGTAGAAGAGTCTACCCATGTTCAGCACGGTGGGAGTTCTATGAACAGATTGACAGGGTACCTCAAAGCCACGCCTCTTTCCCCTGTAATAGCCAGTATTTACAGGAAATACTACGAAGAGTAAGAACTATCAGGAGCTTGCAAAACAATTCTTTTAATAGATACCTTGACAACATGTTGATTGTGTAGGCAAATGGGTTCAAATGTGTGAAAAAATTGTCAGAAGGGTATAATGAGGGTTATGAGAGCATTATGTTTAGTTTAGACTTGCTGAAAGACTTTCCCTTCCCCAACATTCTCACAGACAGAAAATCGTACAGCACCGTTACAAGGTAATCCACACGCGCGAATGTTTACTTCAAAGTATAAAACTTGGCTGGCCAAACACGAGCAGTTTACCAGGGAAACTGATTTACATACCAGAAACATTTCTCAGGAATGTCAGCAGAGCCACAAATAATGCATTCTTTGCAAATACAGAAACAAGCAAAGCATAGCGGCAGTGAAAGCCGTGTTGCTTCATCTTTCTTCAGATTTTTTTTTTTTACGTCTAACATTTAACGTGAATAAGGTTTTAAACAGTCTTCTGCCACCTGAAAATATTAGGAACATATTTTACACACCAAAGGCTCCGAATACGCGTGGTGAATCGCGTTCGTAATGAATGAGGACGCCCATAATTGGACAAACAACACAAAGTAAAAGCAAAAGACTCTCGGAATAAGCACGCCACGTTTCTCAGCCGTTGCAGAACACAACTTCGAAAGGGGCCACGGGCAACGCGTATAATAGGTTAACGGGACAGTGATATATCAAGCACTGTCGAAATTCCAGTCTTGGAAAACCATATTAACAGAGATGACAGATTTCGGCACACTGAAGAGTGGAACCCAATAAGACAAACACTCGTATTTTCAAGACCAACTGGGTCGGGAATAGACTTAAATTCTACGATCCGTCCCCGCGACCAATTAGGAGACGGAATACGTGATCAAAGGCCAGAGAGACAAGATGACACAGCTTGTCCGTAGCGCTATATAAAAAGAGATTGCTCAACTTCCGTCAGCTGTCTCTGCAATTGTCAAGAGAGAATATCATCGTCAAAACGTCACTGAACAGCGGACCCACTCGTCCGCTATCCTGAGGAAGCTTTATTAAATCGTAATTGCTGTTGTCAACAATGCATTTCCATCAGGAGTACGCTTCGCAGATGCTTATCTATACTGCTGTTTGCAAAAATTATAACGCCAAGAAGGAGACATGACGTTACAGTGAAATTTATTTCACACATTAGGGACATCGCTATACATAAATGAGAATTAAAGAATCTTACATGCCCTTTGAAAGCGAAAATTCGGTACAGTGTGTAGTAACAACGTGCTGCGACCGGAGCCTCTAAATGTAATGGCTTGGAATCAAGGATAGCGTGGATATGCTGTTGAGCAACACTGCAACGCGGTTTGTAGGCGCGTCTGCAAAGCATTGACAATGGCTTCATGAGGACCAGAACAAACAAGTTTCCGATCGGCCATATCCCAGATATGTTATCTTGGTTGTCCTGGTTGAACCGCGTCATTTATCGAAACCTAACATTTCGGTCATCATTTTGTGGCCTTCTTCACAGGACTGTCCCCAGATAGGTTCGGTGGAGACATTTCAGGCGAATGTTCAGGCAGGGGAAGAAGTGGCACTCGTGGTTCTTCTAAAATGGCTCGTACATTCCTAGGCACATGTGACCGGGCATCGTCCTGCAGAAGGGGTAGTACCTCTGACTCTAAGACTTCTATAGTATAGCTGTTGCTGTTCAGACTGCCATCAATACGTAGGAGGCGAGATCGCATGTTATTGTTAATCTCACTCCAAACCATCATACTTGGCATTTGTCCGCTATGCAGTCTAATCGATTGCGATCACAGCGGTAGCGTTTCAGGATGCGGTCACTGTAGAACCGAAATCGGTCGTCAGACATTTCTGAGCGACCTCGGCCGATGTTAATCCGAGTTCTCAGTCACACGTCAGCACAGTGGACATGGAGACGAACTTATGTGTAGAAACGAGCACAGTACTGCGATATTTGTTATTAAAATGAAAAAGATTTTACTCCATGAAATTTATTTCTCCAGGGAAAATTATGTCGAGTATTATAGGCTATTTCGTCAGTTATTTCTACAAGCGGGCAAATTTTAGAATGACGAAGGAAACACACTTTTTTGATTTTATAGCTACAAAACGTTTATTATTGAATCTACAGTACAATAAGTCTTAAAGTCTACAATACCGCTATACATGTATTGTTTCTCAAGTAATTTTATTCACTGTAGCACGGACAACACAGGACGAACAAAACATTCAATTTAAACCACTCATGCCCGAGACCAGACTCGAGCTGGCGACCTCTGCAACTCGAGGTGAACACACTAAACGTTACGCTGCCTAGGTCTGCATATTACACGCCACTCATGATGTTATTGAGAAGATCTGGCTTTACGCCTCGTCGACGTCTAGGTCACTAGATCCAGGAGAGGATTTGGGTGGGGTGACGGCAAAGAATGGGAAGGAGTTCAGTCATGGCCTTTGAAGGATCTATGCCAGCATTTGTCAAGAATGAGTACGCGAAACCATGGAAAGCCGAAATCTGGAAAGGGGATTTGAACCGGCGTCCTCCCGAATGCCATGGCCGAGCATTACCGCTCACCCACCACGCTATGTTTAACTGAGAAACAGTCTAACCTCTACAAATGTATCTCACCTAAATAGATGTTAGTAAGTTCATTATTCTTGTTAATGTCATAATAATATATATTGTGGACTGAGTTGCTCCACATACAAATGTTATTGACACAGGAAACTGATTACAATCAAACACGACAACTCGATGTGTTCTGAAGATATATTGTAAGGCACGAGAAACACAATACATTCGCATTACATTGAATAACAGAAAGTTGGATCAGACTAAATGTCCACTAGTGTAGTCAGTTTGGTACACGGCCGGTCCGCGTGGTGTTTCGGGAAAGCACTTCCGCGACACGGCCTAGACAACTGTGAGCGCGACAACTGACCGATGACTGGCGAGCAACTCGGGCGATGGCTGTCTCTTCCTCCTGGACGGCGTGCGCTGTAGGATGAACACTCGCGCTGACCTCTGGCGGCCGCTGCAAGTGTGTGCGAGATATCGCCACACTATTATAATAAATTAGTTCGTTGCTTGCAGTGGTCGAGTACGCAAGTGAACGGTGTTTACGTCTTCGTGTGTTTGACTCAGAAGTAGACAGTGTTTACGGTTACGGGTGTGTCGGCTAAACGGGATCGTCGTATTCCGGTGCTCAACAACAGTGTTAACGGTGGTTGAGTGATACCTACGGGACCTCATTTTAGTGAATAATTGGACACCTATTTTACTGTACACCGAGAGAAGAAATCTGCTTCTGGTAATACATCGTAGGCTAAGCGCTTTTCGTCGACCCTTCGATTCTCGCGGGCAAGAGGAAATGGCGGAGGCCAGCGATGGGTCCAACCCGAAGAAGGAAGAGGATAATACTCCAATATTAGTGTATCAATGTGACCAAGATATGTCGGAGACAGTCGAGAAGAAATTAGTAACATGCCATAATGACATAGAGGAAGAAGAAAAGTACAACCTGAGAAAAAAACGCAAAGCAGTTGACAACAGAATTATCATGAGAGAAAAAGGAGAAGAACCAATGATTACTGACTTGACTCCTTGTAAAAACAAGGAACTAGTCTGCAACCAGGTACCCAGCGCACAAATAATTCCCAGTATACAAACAGAAGATGGAGGCCAGCAGAGCAGCGACATGGCGAATCTTATGACAACATGTCAGGCAAGTCATGATAGAGATTTAGAAACCAAGCTAAAGCATGTCGCGGCGGTGCAGCGAAAGAGGCTATATTGATCAGGCAGAGGGCCCCTATGTGGAAATAATTGAAAGCGCATCTGATGGATCTACTTTACACCCCATTCAATTGGGCAAAGTTTTCTATAACAAGGTTGGTGTCTTAAACGTCTCAACCAGTTAGGGAAAAACCGTATGTCCATGGAATTTATAAACGCCAGCTCCGCCAACGCTTTCGTGGATAATAAGATGTTTCTCCAATCTCTGGGGTTGAGAGCTTACATTCCGGCCGGCCGTGTTGAACGAAAGGGCGTCATCAAATTTGTTCCGACGGATCTTACAGAAGAAGAGATAAAAATAAATGCCGTATCGTCCGCCGATCATCGATATTCGACGATTTAGTAAGAAAATATCCAAGGACGGAAGGACAGAAATCCAGCCTCTGCAGACTGTTCTTATAACTTTTGATAGTCAATACCTGCCTGACGAGATAGAAATATTCTACCTGAGATTCAAAGTATCTCCTTATATTTTCCGGTGACGCAGTGTTTTAAATGTTATAGATACGGCCACATATCCAAAGTTTGCAGAGGAAAGGAAAGATGCCTTAAGTGCATAGAAGAGCACAAAGTTTCCAGTTGTACAAATAATCTTAGCAAATGCTCAAACTGCGGTGGAGAACACAAAGCTAACGGCAGGAGCTGCCCGGAGCGCAAAACGGCAGGAATAGATCAAGACCAAAATGGCGAGCGGGAACAGGACAACCTTCCCAAAGTTACGAGTACAGATCAGCTGACTTTCCTCTTATCCAGGACAAGAGTTTCAGTGCAGTGACGATGCAGCAAGGATGAATCAAATCAGAGAGATCCAGAAAAGTACCATAAGTCTAAAGCATCCATTGCCACCCAAACTGAGGAACCTACCAACAAAGAGATAATCAGCAGAGAGTCAGGAGGGAGACATTGTGAATTTAATAGTAAAAATAGTAGTTAAGGTTTTATCTCAACAGATGAAAGGCAAGATAACAGCCGCTGCTGTGAAGAAAATCCAAGAGGAAGCAGTTTGATGTTATACCCAAGAGATAAAGGAAATGGGACCAAGCGGAGCAACCTCGGAGGCAGTAAATTTATTAATCAAAAGTGGCCAGGAGAACTCAACTTACGGTTTTGCAATGGAACGCTCGAAGCCTGCGATCAAAGTGCATTGATTTTCAAATAATAATCACGGAGCATAAGGCCGACGTAATCCTCATCTCTGAAACATGGTTGCGCAGCTCTTACAATATAATACATAAGGACTTCAATATCTTCAGGAAAGACAGAGAGGATGGGTATGGCGGCGATGCAATTCTGATAAGAAAGAACATAAAGGCTTCTTCCCAACAAATTACACCACCCAATGAAAACGTGGAGATCCTTGTAATCAATCTCGGAACAGGGAGATCATGCAAGTCAGTTGTCGTGTTATATAAGCCGCCTCATGTCAATGTGAGGCAGGAGGAATGGACCGAACACTTCAACCATATGCCGCAGGACTGTTTGGTCGGAGGTGACTTTAATGCCCACCATCCCCTATGGCAGGGAATCCAGGCAGACCACCAAGGAGATGAGCTGGCCCTAGCCATTTCGGAATCCTCCCTCGTCGTACTCAACAACGAATGTGGAACGAGACTCGGTCACCCGCTTCAAAACAATACCTCGCCTGACCTTTCGTTGGTAAGTGAGGATCTTGTTCACAGAACCAAATGGGAAATCCTTCGTGACACAGTTCGAAGCGATCACTTCGTCATCAAAATAAGCTTTGATACCCATATAGAGCAGCCAAGCGCTTACGTATTCAGACAATCGAATTGCAAGAAGGCGGATTGGTCACGATATCAAAAATAGATTAGGGAGAAACTGCCTCAATATGATGGACAATCTAGAGAAACACAAGGAAGATACAACAAAACGGAGGAAATTCCCACTCGCAACATAAGACAGAAAAGGCAGCATACCAGGAAAATTTGGTGGAACAGTGAGTGCTCAAGAGCTGTTGCCTTTCGAAGATTAGCTACAAAATTGTACATGCGCGACGCAACCTTGGAAAACTTCCTTCAACTTAAAAAAAAGAACTGCGGAAGCGAGAAGAGCGATAAGGAGAGCTAAGCGAGAGGGATGGGAAAATCAATGCTTCAGTCTCAAATATGGTACTCCTACCCAAATGATTTGGAGGAAACTACGATGGTTCAAAGGCAATCGAATTGATTCACATTGGATCACGGCTGACAGAGACACTGCGGAACAATACTTGACCACCTTCTCTCCCGCTTTTATACCATCAGAGGATATAACTAATCTTTACAACGACTCATTAGGAGCCCACTTCGGTAATGATGAAGATATATTTCAGTTGTCGGAACTAGAATGGGCCCTGAAAGAGATGACACCTCCCCAGGCATGGACGCAATCACATATTCTTTTATCAGGAACCTACCGCCAGAAGCAAAGCAGAAACTGGTTAACCTATTCAATGATATGGTTAAAGTAATGTTGTCTCTGATCAATGGAGGAAGGTCCTTATCATACCTGTGGCAAAGCCACACAGACGAAAGGATGAGATAACATCCTACAGGCCGATCTCTCTCATATCATGCATGGCTAAGGTGATGTGCATAACGATAAAGAATAGAATAGAATGGTCTCTCGAACGGAACAACATTTTGGATAGGCATACTATGGGTTTCCAAAAGGGGTACAGCACAATGGAAAATGTAAGTACACTAGTAATGGACATTCAACTGTCCTATGTTAGGAAAAAGTATCTCATTGCAGCATTTCTAGACATTAAAGACACCTGCAACAATGTTCAAATCAATCTACTACGGGACATCATGATCAACTATGGCTTCTCCAGTAATCTGAGTCGATGGTGCCACAACTATCTGCAATGCAGGGTGAATCATATCTTCACCAGTGCAGGGGAAAAGATCTGCAGACAAATCTGCCAGGGGCTCCTGCAAGGAGACCCCATGAGCCCTGCTCTATTCAATATATACACAGCAAGAACATGCAAGAATTTAAGAGCCCTGGTCTCCTTTCTACAGTATGCAGATGATATCGTCATGTATGTCTCCCACCCCAATAAGGAAAGAGCAAGGAAACTGCTTGAAGAAGAACTCAAGGATATTAAGAAACAGCTATTAGAAAAAGGTTTCGAAATCTCCACGGAAAAAACCAAAATATGTGTCTTCACTCAAAGACATTACCAAGATGATGACTTCACAATAACTTTAAATGGAAACCAGATAAAGGTGATTAAGGAAGTGAAATTTTTGGGCATGTGGTTGGACACCAAACTATCGTGGAAGAAACATATCGAAGAACTTAAGCACTCGTCTTCGAAACTCGTAAGCTGCCTAAAAGCACTGGCTGCACCAACGTGGGGTGCGGACCCAAGAATACTTGGAACCGTCTATCGAAATGTACTAAGAAGCAGAATAGAGTAGTTTCCTATACCAATCGGCATCGAAGTCATGTTTGGTCAAACTGGACCGTATTCAAGCTGCAGCCCTACGAGTAGTTCGTGGTTTTCTTAGAACCACTCCCACCCAAGTGATGGAGGTGGAAACAGCAACACCACCACTTCAACTCAGAAGAAAGAAGCTAGGACTACAATTCTGGACTAAAGCTTGCTCCACTAAACAACATCCTTTGATAAGGAAAGTGCAGACCCTGTACCACGAGATCGGCCCAAGTAGACAGACTCAGCATAAAACACCTAGCTTGGTACATTATCTGCAAATAACTGATACATGGAATATACACAAATCGGAGACCAATATAATGTACCAAGAAAATGAAGTCTGGCAGAGGTCCAATCTCTCCAAATACATACATACTGCCCTCACGAACGAAGCCATAAGAAAGAAAACTCACAGTCAAGAAGAACTCAAACAAAATACGCTGATAACTCTGAATGATATTTGGGGAGGATGGAGAAAAGTTTTCACAGACGGATCAAGAGTAAGGGGGCAATTCAGCTCAGCGGCATATGTGGATCCGGAGCACAAAGTATATCGGGCATTCAGGGTACCTGCACACTTCACTACCTTCTCCACAGAGACTTATGCAATATTGATGGCGCTGGAATATATACAACAATCTGGACTAAACAACACTGTCATATGTACAGATTCGAAAGCAGCCCTCTAAGCAGTACGAGCAATACCAAAAGGAAAATGCAAGAACTATTTAACGTACGAAGTAGCTAAGGAATTGAGAAACAGTGCAGGGAAAGGATTAAAAATCAAGCTACAATGGGTACGTAGCCATGTTGGTATAGGGGGCAATGAGGCTGCGGATACAACGGCAAGGAACCAGCTTAACTCCCAGGATAAGGAACACATTCCCATACCTCTAACTGATTATAAAGACACAATTTCATCCTGCGTTAAAGCAGAATGGGAAAAAGTGTGGCAGGAGAATAGACAGGAGGTTGGCAGGTGGTATAGGGCCATAATAAATAGAATTAGAGACAAACCGTGGTACGACCACGCTGACCTTAGCAGAAAGGAGATCAGCTGCAAGATGAGGCTGAGAGCTGGACACGTGTTGCTAAATGACAAAAAGTTTATGATGAAGCTAAATGACTCCCCCATGTGTGGGACTTGTCTACAGACGGAGGATATTTACCACTTCATGTTAAGATGCAGAAAATACAAGGCCGAAAGACACGAATTCTTAAAAGAAGGACTACAAATCACAGACATTCAATCCCATTTCCAGGTTCTCGCATTTCCCAACAAAAAATCCGCTTAATTGTTGTACAAGTATGTTTCCAAAACAAAAAATTCATGTATAAAAGCATATAAATAACAAATGTTGTTACAATACCTCCATGCAACTGGCTAAATTAGCCTATGGCTAAAGCCAAAAAAAAAAAAGAAGATACCCACGCCTCCCGTATTCATAATCACTCGAGATATCTGATTACTAAAAAATGTGTATTATATTTATTTTCCCCTCTTTCTGCTCCAGCGCTCTAACTTTGTTTTGTAAACGTCGCTTTTTAGAAATTAAACAAGATTTGCATCCGTAGAATGGTAATGAAGTTTAATTCAATCAGTTTTTCGGGAGTAGTATAGCAGTTGCAGGAAGACGAAATGGCGAACGTCAGCGGATAAATAGTGAGCTAAGCTTTTTTTTTTTTTAACTGCTTAAACGTCTCTTAACAGCGAGGTCTTTAGAGACGGGAAAGAAATTGGGGGGGGGGGTGTCAAGGAATGGGAAGGAATTCGGCCATGGCCTTTTGAAGGAAGCATCCCGGCATTTGCCTGGAGTGATTTGGGAAACCATGGAAAACCCAAATCTGGATGCCCGGACGGGGATTCGGACCACCGTCCTCCCGAATGCGAGGCCAGAACGCTAACAGTTACACCACCACTTTCAGTGCGAAGCTTTTTATTTTTTGTTATGGATCAATCCGCTTCCAATTCGAGCACAGTGGACAGAAAGTAAACTATTATCATTTATTTTCAAGCGAAGTGAGTAGACAATTGATGTGATAGTTAAAAAGCAACTACGATTAGTTTGTGACTTCCACAGCGGCCATATTAATAACTAGCATTTTCTAGCTGCTTTTCCCACCCTTGCCTTGGTGTGTATATGCATAGTACGTAATGCGTTCGTCTTTTTTCTTAATTCTAGCAACAAAGCATAAACTTTTAGTATCTTTTTAACCTTTACGTTAAACCAGATTCTACAATTTCGTTATACGGGTGCTAAAATTTGTGATTTGATTTACGTTTTTGCAATATCCTAAAGTACATATTTCAGAAGACTGAAGAAATAAATAACAAAATTTAAATAGTCAAAAAAAACTTAAACGACCAAAAGAGTGTTTGTCTGTGTAATATCATGATCTTTGATGGATATTTCGTTAAGGAGTGTTCATATGAGTGAATACGAGTTCATACGAGTGAATTATCGATTCTTTCCTCTGTTGCCCTGTCATGTAGACTCATAACACACCGAGGTTTTTAAGCTAGACCATGAACTTTCAATCTGTGAACACCCCATCCAAATTGGACAAAGGGGCAGAAAGACAGAAGCATCCGTTTAAAGATTTTAGCAGTATAAATATGACCCATATTATTTATCTTGATGTATCATTCCTGTTGATGATACTAAACTGTTATCGGAGCTTTGCGAGAAATATATACTGCAGCACACAACACACACAGTGGAACATATCCCTAAGTCTTCTGTAGTGTTTACGTAACTGTAGCTACTGTGAAAGTTCGTTAATTGCCTCTCGAAATACACAGAGATGCAAATAGTGTATGGAATCTAAACGCAAATTTTGTTACTTTCAATACAGACGAAGCTGACACTAAAGGAATTATTTTCTACTCAACTACAAACGTAGTTTAATCTCCTTTAAGCTTGGAGATGTACTGTTGAGTACATACATGGCAAGTTATTCCAGGCCGTGATGTAACGAATTTGTATAATCTTAGGTCATCATAGAACAGCATACTTATTTGAAGCAGCTTTCCCAGGGATCGGTTCAAGTAATTTAATTCTTTGACTCCGCGACTGACTCCAAGGTTAACTGTTAGAGAGAAACCTTCCTGCCACCCTGAATCCCACAAAGTACTCACTAAGACATAATGAGCCAATTATGGGCTAACCACTTGCTAGACACGTGGTGAATAGCCAATGAAATTCATTCCCTCATTCCAGGCCTATGGCCAGAGAGCGCACTTTCAGACTGACGTTCCAAGTCCCTTCGGCGCCATGACTGAGCGACTAGGAATATCAGGTACTGGATAATGCATCCTCTATCCCTCTGCTGGCTTTGGAAAGACACTTCGAGTGACTAGATTTTCATTAGTGATATTACTGATTGGTTTCAGAGCTTTTTCCATGGCTCTCATATGTTTGTCAATGTAACACAGTTCAGTGACTTTATTAAAGTTGCTTAATCTTTCCCTGTTAGTTCAATTGCTACCACTGAATTCCTGCTCATCACTAGCTATGAGTAATAGTTGGAGTGTACTATGATCGATCATAGATCACATATCTCAGGTAAAACGAATCTGGAAGTGATTCGATCGAGGCGAACCCAGAGTTCTGTGGCGTCAAAGCGCTCGGGATTCTTTAACATGGATTCTCTTGCAAGTGAAATCAAGTGCAAGTTCTGAGGCATCTATAGAAGCAAAAGTTAACTGAAAATATTCAATAAATTGTAAAATTATTTTCAAAAGAAAACGGCGTATGTGGTAGATCAGCAAACCAAAAGTTTTTTAATTGACTCACATAATTACAATATCTAAAATCATCTTTGGTCTAGGACGGAGTAGAAACCGTGATGCATGGAGAACACGTTAGACGCTAAGTTGTATCGGCAGGCATATTAACTTTTTCACAAGATGAATCGATAGTTAAATAATGTAATATTCATTTGATTAAATCTCTTGAGGCGTTTTCTGGTAGAGTCTGAGTTTATCTGACACTAACATTTTAAAATATATATATCTAGCTGGCTTTATCACAAGTACTGCCGATTTAGAGGCATAGTTCTAAAGTCAGTTTATTCAGATTGTTGCATATGGCAGACTATTTCTAATCTGCCGTATCTGCTATCATGTTCCAGTTACATGGTTCTGGAATTCCAGATACTAATCGTCTATCCCGGAGTTAACAATGCTATCTTCAAGAGAAACGCCTAGCAAGCTGATTGGCTGGCCGGTAGCTGTGTTTTAAGGTATTACTGGCTTCAATATTACAGTGGTGTTAGAACTGGGTTGTTGTCGTAAGCAAACTCGATCTAAGCCAGCTGGTGCTACTTATTGTTCAGCTGGTCAGTAATTATTCGTTGTGATAGGACTGTATAAGGGATAGGCCCTACGCTGTTGTATCTTCTGCCCTCCCGGCAAATGTTATCCTTATCCTGTAGTTCCCGTTGGTAAGGACTTCATCATATCTATTGATAACCTACGTAACTTTCTATTAATTGTGCTCCTCACTAACCTTAGTGGAACTCTGTTGTATAAAGGTAGATGTTTCATCAATGTCAGATCCGTTTGTAATGACACAGAGATCCATCAGTTATTTTTGTAAACAAGTAATCAGTAATGCTGCATTGTTACTTCGAAGCGTAGCGAATTTAACTATCTGTCAGTCTTACAGAGAGTATGTGGATTCAAATTGTAGCAACAGACTATCAATGCCTTTAATGATTGTGAGATTTCCATTGAAGTGGTTAATTAATAGGACCCATAAATTAATAGGTGTCTATATTTTAACTGGCTCGAGTACTCCAACAGACTTCACTTCTAACGAGGAAATTTTGAGCCATCCTGTTACAAACACTTATTATCTCACCTCATATTTTTTTAAATTATAAACATATATAGTTAATTGACCTAATAAATCAAATGGCAGGTTGCTACTGTACAATGATGACTCGCGGATAATAGATTTAATTTCTTTTTTTTTTCAAAATATTTGATGATACTTTCACAAACATACATAAATGTGGTTGATTCCTGCTAAACTAAATACTGTTGATTGTTACTGAATATGATGCTTGATGCTCATGTAAACTGTCTATAAACATACTAGGAGCCTGATAAATACTGTGGAAACTACCCTCCCTCCCCCCTCCTAAGTTAAAACAGGTTAAATATTGCCTGAATAGTAATGCAGAAATCTGTCGAGTAGCTAAGAGGATAATGCGCTCGGGTAGAATCCAGCTGTGGCTGGAATTTTTACGCGATGTTCTTTATTGAAATTAGGTATGTTACGAGGCGCGTCCAGAAAGTAAGTTCCGTTTGGTAATAAAATGAAATTGTACACAGATACAGAAAACATTTTTATTGCACAAAATTCTACAACTCTTAAACTACTTTTCCACATAACTGCCGAAATTTTGCAGGCATTTGTCATAGTGTGGCACCAGGTTTTGTATACCTTCTTCATAGAAATCTGCCGCCTGTGTCTTCAACCAGTTGGAAACAGTTTCTTTCAGCTCGTCGTCATTGGTGAAGTGATGACCGCCAAGGAAAGACTTGAGATGTAAGAACAGATGAAAGTCTTGCCAGTTCTTCTGTAACCAAAGGTGGACGCCCACTTCGTTCTTCATCGTGCACGTCACTACGCCCGCCATTGAACTGTCGGACCCATCTTCTCACCATCGAATCACTCATCGCATTTGGTCCGTAAACATCGCAAATTTGCCGATAAATTTCACTTGGTTTCACTTTCCTCGCATTCAGAAACCGAATCACAGACCTGATTTCACAGGAGGCGGGATTTTCAATCAACGCCGACATTTCAAACAAGCACAACAAAGCGTACGTAACTGACATTGATCTCCAAATGGCGCACGTTCTTCCCCTTGATACACATCGTCTACAGCGCATGTGCGGAACTGCAATCGCAGCGCTACAGCGGAGATAAATTGAAACGGAACTTACTTTCTGGACGCGCCTCGTAGATCGTTCCGTGGTTCGGGTTCCACGTTAAGCTGTAGGTCCCAGAAAAAAGGAATTGGTCGTCCTACCTCTGAACAATAGCTTAGTATTCCTCCTTTAGGATAATCCAACCAACTGTCGGGTTTTGAACTAAGTTATGAAGATGCTGTACTGTAAGGTCCTACAGAGCTGTTCTCAATACTTCCACTACTCTGTATAATGACATGACACACTGTGGCCAGGGTTGCCAACTCAAAAAAATTTTACCCCTAAAACTTAAGCCAAAACCCCTAAAATCACAAAAATTAATTGAAAAAAACCCTAAAAACAAATACTATATTTTGATCTGTGATATTTTTTATGTATAAGTATTCAATATTTCTAACACCATTCCGTTTTGTTCTGATTGTACAGAGTTTTTGAGATAGTACATTTAAACTTAACATTTTAGTAGAAGGATTAAATTTTATGCAAGATCTTTTTTATTTACAAATTATTCAGTATTTCGAACACCCCGTCGTTTTATTATGATTGTACAGAGTTTTTGAAATTATAAATTTTGACATTAAACAAACTTAACATTTTAGTAGAAGGATTAAATGTTATGCAAGATACACCGTTCGTTGTAATGTGAATCGGACCATCATCACACTTTGTAGCATTTCAATAGGTAACCTTTTACGCAATTCATTAGTAACAATATTATAGATTGAAACGGCTCATTCAACACTCGCGTTCGAAATTGGAACTGTAATTAATGCTAGGCCAAATTTTGAGACGTTTTCAAAACGTTTCCAGCCAGCTACAGTACATCACAATAATCGTAGGTTACCGAATAATAATGCTGAACTGGAAGTATTAAACCATGTTTTATTACTCAATTGGTACCACTCGGACTCAATTTGTTGCCATAAATATGAGTCCGCTGAATGTAATTTATCATTGTTTTATGTCAGCTTTGACTTGAGATTTAGCAATCTTTGGGTGCAAATCACCATTTTCAATATTGTTAAATTGTCTAGAAGCCGTTTTTGGTTCTGTTCTACTATAAAACATAAAAAGTTCTTATATCGTCCTCTGACATCTAATAAGTCATTTGGTTCAATTTCTTATGACATGTTTTGAAAATCATAGCCGCAATACATTGATGTTGTATGCATTATATGTTCCTGGAAATTTAATTCCACGAGTTCACAATCCAACAATTTCTCCAATTGTGAAGGTACAACAAGACCTTTTAGCAAGTTTTTGTACAATAAAAATAAATCTTCAAATAATTTAGTGGGTTCAACACTGTCACTTTGAAAAAAGTATGTTTAATTGTATAACACTTTTCAATTAGTTTTACAGAAAAATCGAAAAAGCTTTGAATGGTAGTCTCCTCATAATATCGTGAAGTTGTTCTGCTATGTATTTGTCTTCAGTCTTAGCAATTGAAAAGAGCAACTTTAGTTCATCCCACTGCTCTAATATTGTGTTAATTGTTTGAAAGCGGGCGAGCCATCGGGTTCCGCTGAGTCCTTGAATTTTTTGAGGATCTCTGTTAGCATTCATCGACTCAATGATAATTAATAAACTGTTTGTCGACACACTACTACAGCAAACACACAACAGCACAGTTAATTCGACCAGAAATAACTAAACAACAACGGCTACATTGTTGCCGCAACAACCAAAGTATTTCCATAGGGAACCGAAACAATTATATGTCTCTGGTAAACATTAAACATGTGAGTCTATGTTTTTTCAAAACAAATATGTATCAGAAACAAATATTTTATTCTGTGATCAGAAAAATATATTCAGTCATAGAGAAGTCCGAATTGTTAGCAGCGAGGATCTGTACGAGGATTTGATGTCGCTATTTAAATATTCAACAAATAAATACAAGAAATCATAAAGTATCTAAAAATACCCCTAAAAATTCCCCTAAAATTATAAAGCCCCTAAAAAAATCCCATCACGCGTGTATACCCCCTAAATTTAGGGGAAAAACCCCCAAGTTGGCACCCATGACTGTGGCATTTCACCGCTCAGTGTTCTCTGCAAGGATCGAACAATCAACGATTCAAGGAATCACAATGATGCGTCGACAATGAGTAGCTCCACAGAACAAACATTGTCAAATATGTTAATTAAAACAAGCTGGAATTAATTTTAAACGATAAATAAAATTACTTAATGCTAATTAAAAATCTTCGAATTCAATTACCAACAAAAATACGGGGAAATATCATTTCATAATGTAACGTAAGCCTAATGAAATATTGTAAAATAATTCTAAAATAGCTTAATTCGTTTTAAATGTTTTAGGTTGGCCGAAGATATTAACAGGATGTCACATGTTATAAATCGTTTTGTACCGTACGAATTGCGTTAATATCTGTATTTATGGGATTATTAGTGAACTTATCGATAAGATTCTTCAAAAGACATTTTTTTCGTGGTTCTATATGATTCTATAAAACGCTTCAATGTAATTAACTGAATTTTAAAGCTTATTTCGATGTAAAACTCAATAAAATCTTCGGATATTAATACATGGGAATATTATTTAGTGCACAATATTACAATAGACGATGTCAAAAAAATACCTCTATTTTTATATTTTAAAAATAAGTTCAAGGTCGTATCAATTCAATGTGGCAAATGCAGATTCTCCTGGCTGTCTTCACATACGTATAAGAAATAATTTCTGATGGAACTACATAAAACAGTTCTCTTCCGCAACTCATCCATTGAAAATTTCCACTAAACAGCAGTGCAACATATTCCATGGAACAATACTGCACGTTGCCGGATTACATAATCTAAAGACGAACGGACATGTCGCAAAACAGAACCGATATAGAATATGACATCATTAATATCTAGAATAGTAAATACAATGATAAAAAAACTAGACACTAGGCTCTCCGTGATATATGCAATCTACTGTATGAAAGTCTTATATTTCCTTCCGCAGCTTTGTCTTCATTATTTCAACCGGTTTACAGAAGCTAAGTTTCTCCATTAAATTCTTCTTTCTGCAAGTCTCATCATTTCAGCTTATATCGGCCTTATTGCATTCAACATCCTTAATAATTTGTTTTATTGTACTGTGCGTTATTTTTTATCCTCCTTACTGTTCTTCCTCTCCAGTAATGTTTTCAAGAAGCAGTCTACATTAATAACTCATAGTCTAAGATCATGCCGCATGATTTCACGTCCATCTGTTATTTTATCGAATGCAATTTTTATATATAATTACTAGTAGCAGAATATGATTATCCCGGGTAGCCTATTAAAATATGGCCGCAAGTATTCCTAATTAAATTATCAACAAAAAATCCAATAATTTCGTTCAGTGTTTTTTTATATATATATAAAAAGAGAAACACGTAAATAACATAAAAAGATTTGGCTGCCTATGCAAAGGTGTCAGCAAGTAGGGATTGCTAGCTATTAAACTTAGCACACCACACAGTCTGACAGATGGTGTGGTGCTCTAGTTCTCACGCGCTCTAATGTATCTTTAACAGCTGGTAACCCTTTCTTGCTGCCACTTTTTCATGTTTTTTATGTTCTTTACATGTTTCTCTTTGAAATTAATTATAATTTAAAAAAAAAAAACGAAGTGAATGAATTTTTTTGTTGAAAATTTAATTAAAAATACTTGCAGCCATATTTTGATAGGAAACCCGACAGAATTATATTGTGTTACTAATAATTATACATAAAAATTGCATATAAATCAAATAAAAGATTTCCGTAGAAATCATACAGCCGGATCTTAGACTATCACCAGTACATTCATCCCTTCTCTCCTTCGGTTGAGTTAGTTTCTCACGCATTTTTCTTAATGCTTCTCCATTCATCACTATCAATCCAACGATTTAACAGTCCTAATCATCTGTGTTTTTCCTTTTAGATGTCCTGCGATAAACTGACACCTTACACAAAATCAGCTTAAGGTTTATACTTTTTGACGTTAGTACTATTTATGTTCGAAGTCTGCATTCGTCTGCTCTGTCCTGTTAAAGATGTATGTATTCATCCACCGTATCTTCTCGTTTTGCTATGCGGATACGCAATTTTGCCAATAGTTTCCAGTTATTCAAAATTCATCATATTTTCTCCGAGTGTATCGGATAACTAACTCAGTAGCGTGCTCTTCGTTTTCTGTTTGCTTGTTGTGGTGTAGCACGTAGCATTCAACATAGTTAGCGACCATGATGGGCGTGCGTTTAAAGTTTGGAGCTTGTATGCATGACAAACCAATCCAGCCTTATACAGGGTCCGTCAATTTAATAGGTTGTCACAGAAAATATGATAGAGAATAATTACTGCTACTTATGAAAAATACATACTTTTCCATTTCTAATTATTTAGTTTTAAAATTATATCTGCTAAATGACGTCCTCCATTGTTGACACATTGACGAAGCCTATCCCGAAAGTTCTCTATACATCTTCGTGTCATTTCTCTTGGAATGGCTGCCACTTCTTGGGTAATGGCCTCTTTAAGTGCTTGCAGTGTTGTGGGACGATGTTTGTGCACTAGAGCCTTTAGGTGTCCCAAAAGAAAAAAATCATAAGGCGATAAATCAGGCGACATTGAGCGCTTTGCGAAGAGACACAATGCCAGGAACCAACTCTCGCAACATTTCCATAAAACGCCGAGAGGTGTGGGATGTTGCTCCGTCTTGCTGGAATCACACTTCTTGATCTTCATAATCACCAATAAACTGATTTAGCCTAGGTTGTAGGAAGGTCTCTAGTATGTGACAATAACGGTTTGAATTCACTGTTACCGTGTGGCCACCTTCTTCGAAAGAATACGGTCCCGACACAAACATTCAACAACAGCGTACAAAACTGTCACATGAGGGCTGTGTAGTGATCACAGAAGAATTTCAGGAGGATTTTCTGCAGCCCAGTAGCGGAAATACTGTTTGTGTACAGTTCCTGATAAGTGTAAATGGGCCTCATCCGAAGAAATAAACAAAACTCCAGGTGGAATGTTTGGAGAATTTCCTCAATGCAGCTATGCGAGTTTCAGAATCTCTTTCACTTAATTCCTGCGTAGTCATCATTTTGAAGGGGTGCATATGAAGTTCTCTGTGAAGAATTCTTCTAACACTCTCTATCAGACAATCCCAGGGCAGCTGCATGTTTAAGTGCTGAACGCATTGGTGATTGTTGCACAGACATTCTCACACGCGCTACATTTTCCGGCGTTGTTGCAGTCCGAGGACGGCCTGTAGGTTTTCTTTTCAGTGCTGAACCTGTCTTTCTAAAGTATGATACCCACAGCTGAATAGTTTTTCTATCCGGGACACGATCATGTCGGCCAAGTTCGAATCGTCTCCGAAACGCTCGCTGAGTACTAATCACAGAAACACCGTTACGAATAAATTCCTCCACAACAAACGCACGATGCTAACAAGCCACGAGATGGCACACACTGAAAATGGCACGTACACCGCTTTCAAACAAAGCACACTCCACATTAGTATCCTCCCTACAACCCGCACGCCAGCTACGTCAAATGCAGGAGGTTTTATTGCCGGATCCTGTAGATTTCAATGATTTCCTGAAATGACCTCAGAACCGTAATTAAAAAGTATTCAGATCATTTGCTATGTACTTCATGTGGCTATATATTTCCAAAACCCGTAATCTGCCCCCGTCATTTAATGTGCCTCGTGGGTCGAGATGGTAGGGAGATATCCAGCCACTCCAGTGCTGGACTCTGGTGGTGGAGAGGCCTGCCAGGCTGGGCAAACAGCGCCGACAAGGCCGGTTATTAAAATGGAAGGCCCGGGCTCCAGTACAACGGCCACTCCTAGCTTCCCAATACACAGCGCAATAAGCGACTGGAAGAAGCGGTCTGCTGCCGTATTAGTGGCGCTTAGCTGAAAGAATGGTTCGAAACAAAAGAGTCTCATCACAAGTGGTCTCAAAACTATTTGGATTATTTTCAAAATCGTGTTTGTTACTATATCACACATTGTTTTCAAAATTTTGGCTGAAAAACTAATGGGATCAGTCTCAGTAAATTTTATATCAGCTAGATTAGATATTAAATCATACATATGTTTTATACATTAGTAGTATTTCTTATTAGATCCTACTTACGTTGTATAAATTAGTATCAATTTTTATTATAGCTTCACGCTGATAAACATTGATGTTTCACAGAAGCTGATAGTGACCTTTACTTGCAGCACATAAATAACAGCCACACTTATAAGTGTAATCACAATTGGAAAAAATCTTTAAACCTTTCATTAAACAGTTACTGTGCTTACTTTTTACGATAGAACTAGCTCCAAAGCCCGTCAAAAATGACGGGTTGAATGGAATCATTTTTTTCCATTACATAGCTAATTATATATATATCTAACGCTCAACGTAATTCCTCGTTCCTTGTGCTGCACACAGTGGTATTTGACATAAAAAGTCGATCAGAAGTAAAAAAAAAAAAAAAAAAAAAAAAAAAAAAAAAAAAAAAACGCAACAGTTCGAACAAAAGTTTTCAAGGCTTAAATTGGAGATTAAAAGAAAATGGCAGGTTGCTAAGAGAACTGAGAGTGTATTTTTAAAGAAATACCGTCATAGGGTTCAATAGATGTATCGAAATCCCCATAAAATCTAATCCGACCAATGTGGGTCGGCCTAGAAAATCTTTCGATGATTTGACCGATTTTAGCAAATGATGTCCGCAAAGATAATAGGTATTAACAAAACATTGATTGACAGGTTTTATACTATTATGTGAATGAAATATAGTGAGCAAAAGATAGATATAAAAAAAAAAATTATTCCCCACTGCCCCGAAAAATTTAAGATGTAGTGTACATTGAACTGTACTCGTGGCATCCAATGTCACCTATACAAGAAGTATTGATTGAGAGCCCACTTATAACAGAGTATGCACTTTTGCCTATAGGCACTCTGTCAGAAGCAGCAGCAGAAGCTAGAAACGAATATTTTCGACGAATTAGGGAAACTTAGAAAACTTAGTTGGATTTAGTGCAACACAGATGTTATTAACTTAGGATCCGTATTTGAGCTTCATCAGGCACAAAACCCCCGAAACATCTCTATCATTCAATCCAGAAACTACTAAAATATTACTTTAATGGGACCCGAGTACTCAAGAAGTTTCCGACGAAAGATGGGACGGTTCCTCAGAATGATATTTTAGTGTACATGTATGATTATTGTTCAGGTATTTTGCAAATATTCGCTTAATATGTTACAAAGTGTATGAACACAGTACGTGCTCTTTATTATTACTCCTGCTTCACAGTTATAAGTTCTAATAAACAAAAGAAGTGAAACAAAAATCCAAATTACGTAGAAATAATTTTGATCGACTGTTTGTGTCTAATACACCTGTGTGTGCTGTAGTTCTAAGCTTGGTTCAGGTTGAATTTCAGCCTAACCACAAACACCGCTAATGTTGCTTCTAGAAAATCAAAGCTGCAATCACACGTGAATTAATACGTTCCTGTATCGCATATTAATGTTATTATGCATCGAGATATGAAGTTGATTCAAAATCTTCACAGGATCTTATATCTTTTTTTTTTTTAGTAATGCAAATCAATGTTTTAACGGCTGACACAGCTTACGTGTGGCTGAAATAATGACCCAAGTAATATGAAGTCAGTGAAAACTACTATTACCAAAAATAAATCTTAGATACTTACCTTAAACCATGTAATATTAGTTTCAATTGTGGAGTAAGGGCGCATAGATAGCTTTCAATTAGGAACGAATTTCATTCAAATCAAGCAATGATTTCAGTAAAAAGTAGCAAATAATAATTTATATGTCGATTTAAACGAAATACATATTTTTCTTCCAGTGTTCCGGCAATTTATTTATTGGCAGTTACTTAACTATATAGAAGTGTTACAAAATAAAGTTCAATTTAATTTATCGTCCCTTGCGCTTTACCAAAATTGTCATCCTGTTCCAGGTTTCATTTCAACCTAACCACAAACTACATTAAAATTGCAGCCAGAAAAAACAATACTTCAATCACACGCATATTAATATATGGCGATATAAACTTGATCAAAAAACATCACTGTTTCTGACACCTTCCATTTTTTATAATCGAGATTAATATTAATACTGCGACAATGTTTGAAATTTACATGCTGCTGAAATATGGCATCTGTAAAAGCAACGGAGATTAAAAATAAATCTTAATAACTTACTTCATTCCACGTAATATTAGTTTTAATTTTGTTAAAACGAAGTAATGATTTAAGTAACGGAACACTCATGAAAACAATTTAATTTACTTTTAAAAAATTCTTATGCCCTCCGCTGTAACTGGTTTAATGGAATTTTCTGACAATTCATTTCTCTGCGGTTGCCTAAATAAATAGAATTGTTGGTATGCAATGCTCATAACCTTTTTTTGTAATTTCCACATATTTCGGTTTTATTTTACACAGTGACACAGACGGAAGTTTTACTGAATGATGTCAGAATTAGGTAACCAATTAAATTAAAAATAACTCAGGAATACTAAAATCTTATGCTATATCGCGTGGTATCGGTTTTATTCCTGGTACAGGTCTCATTCAACACGATAAATACGGAACTACTTCTATCCGTGTAAAAATATCATAACTTCAGTATATCGGAGCTTATGAAAGCAGCTTAAATTATATTTTAAAAAAATTCATCGTGATTTAGTCTGTAATAATATGTGTCAGTTGTCTGGACCTATTTGCATTTTGACATAACTACTGCTTCTACAAATATTGCTGTTCAAAACTCATAGACGCTATTACCCAGGTACGAATACATTCATTGTATTGCGACCCAAATTTGACGAACTTGAAATATTTACATGTATCTGATAGAGTTACATCAGTAATAAGAAGCAACTAATAATTAATTTTAATTTAAACGCAGTACATACCATTGTTTCAGTGTATTGGTAAATCATTCCTTACAATGTATTATAACAGTGACTTGAAATATCTGCATCTACATTGATATAAATATCTTCTAAACACGTCAATAATAACGCGTAGAATGCAATATTTTACCAATTCGTTTCTTCGCTGACAAAGTACAATTTTCATCAAATAACTTTTATTATCTTGAAAATAATCTAATGTTACCTTAGTGTAACAACAATATCGCTGTCGAGAATGTATAAGAAAAAAAACTACATCAAACAAATTTTGTTAATTAAGATATAACAATTAATAATTAATATGTCAAATTAAACGGAATATGTACTTTTTTTCAGAGTGCTGACAATTACATTATTACTGATGCTTAGATAAATAGAACCGAACATAGAACAACATGTCTGAACTTAAAATGGACAAAAAAAAGGACGAAAAGCGTGACGTCATAGAGTGACGTCATGGCGTGACGGACGACGTCATATGTGACACAGAGTTGCTTTTTATAATATTAGATAATTATAATAATCAAAAAATTAATGTTTCAAAATTTTCAAGTAACCACTCTGATACGACATTGTGCTTTTAAATTTAAAAAAAGTAAACAATAACTGTAAACTGAATTTTACTTTCTCCATATAATTGCGATGATGCGGGTGTTTCATGGAATATATGCTTTTAATCCAATTAGAAGTAAAAAATTTAAGAGTCTCATATGATTTCTTGGACAAACTAATCTATTCAGCCTTTATGAAACGAATAAGCTTATCATCTTTTAATTTACTGAGAGACTACGTATTATATTATTGGTGAAAAAAATAACAATAACTCCACGTTTAAGTTACCGTAGCTGTTACTGAGTGGATTTCAGCTTCATCCATCCACTATGAAACATACCTTTGTAATGATCATTCGTGACATTCATTCTGATACGAAATAAATATAGAATTATAATTCATAGTGTTTAAGTAAACCATAAAAGTCGAAAACACCAGTAATTTCTGCAAAATATTTGATTTAATAACAGCTTTTACGTTTTGAATTTTAAAAACTTCTGTAGCAAATGGGCCAATATTTATAACCGTAAAGAACAAGTAGAAAACTGCTCCTTTTGGAAGGAATTTAATAGAAAGTAATTAATTATTTGTAGAATTATCAAGAAATCTTAAAATGTGCTAAAAAGACTCAGTCAGACAATATGAAGAAATTAGTGAAAATGGCCCAACAACGCCCTTCAAGGCCCTAATATATATTTTATTCCAATCTTAGAAAATAATTAGATCATGCTTCCCTGGTAATCTCTCCAAAACCATCAGTAGAAACTAATAAGCGTGACAGGTGAAACGAACCAGTGAATAGTTACATGTTTTTGATGCAAGATTTTTTTACGATTTGATGAGCCTTTCCTCCCATTTGAAAGAAACTTCCAGACATTCGTCTTTAGTTATATAGATACGTATTGGAACACCGAAATCTGGATAACCTGACGGGGAACCGAACCTGCGACTTCCAAAATAGGTGAGCTTTAACGCTCACCACCACACTTAGTACCGTTAACCTCTCACCTAGCAAACTCTGCGCTCCTCTCCCATCTGCTACGATTGGCTCTGATGACCAATTGCGAAAGGCGAGTAAAGTGAGTGAGACGTGATCTTGATCTCTATACGCCATGTATTTTCAGTCAATCCATCTTCCTCCATGGTTCCACTTTGATGGTTTCCATATCATAGTGCGTGGTGGATGAGCGGTAACACACTGCATCGCATTCAGCATGACGCGAGTTCGAATTCCCGTTCGCCTATTCAGATTTCGGTTTTTCATGGTGACCCAGAATCACTTCAGGAGAACGTTTGAAAGGGCGATTGCCGAACTCCTTCCCGTTCTTTGACCTTTCCCACCTATAATGATCCTTGACGTCTGTAGTGGGTGATTGCTGCTCACTAATTTTCTTATTAAATTTGATGTTTAGAAGTTAAGTCAATTAATATGCATATTTTTATGAGCAAGCAAGAATCTCAAGTTGTGCGGGATTACAGGTAAACATCATCAGAATTTATTGTGTCTTATGTCATATAAATCTCTGGGCACATTTATCTTTATTATAAACATGTTAAAAATCAGTAACAAGCAAGGCCCAGCTTTACAACAAGCCGGTAAAAAAAAAAAAAAAAAAAAAAAAAAAAAAAAAAAAAAAAAAAAAAAAAACTTATAATCGTTGCCTATAACTTTACTCAATGGACAACCTTGAAATTGAACATCTGATCAGACAACAGTCTCATGAAACTAGTGCAGGCCTGGTTTGGGTAACACTTTACCGTGGAAGTGGTGATTGGCGACGTGTGCCGCACGCAGTCAGAGGTGGTGGACTTCCATCAGCACCTCAAATGTAGGCGAGCCAGATCTTCTCCGTCTTACGTTCTGCTATCAAGTCACGTCTTGCAGACTCTCCTGCCAGCAGGTGAATTCTCGCCCCGCCTCCGTTGTCGAAGACGATACCGATGGACAGAGAAAACCCATATTTTTAAATTATGTGCCTTGTAATTCCGCTATGATTGGTAGAGGGCGTGATCGCTGAAGTCACGTGTCTCCTAACACTTATTTCATTCGCTACCCCCCGGTTAGACGCTTCTGTCGCGTGGCTCGGAAACTTCCGGCCATATTCGGCAGGTGGTTATTTTCCATCATGAAGCTACTACCGCCCAGCGCAGTACAGTGACCTTAACGGAACCTGGGGGATGGCCGGAGGTCACCCCATCCCTATTTTGTCCGCTGTGGCGACAGCGTGGCGGGCCTTTCTGACGGAACTTCCTGGGATGATACCTGGCCCCAAGCTGCACGCTGAATTATCCGTTTTGGTACCACAGTTATATGCACCACATTTAATTATATTCGATGGTTGATGCATTGTCTCCTCAGACCTAAGCAACCTTGCATGTTAATTTAACAATTTAGCCCGCCCAAGATCTAAAGTACCAAACTAATTTGATCAAAAAATAATAATCATCTGAATAATACATATAAATGTAATATGGCGAGACGCGTCATATTACACGTCGGAAAGGCGTAAAACGACACGCAAATTTAAAAAAGTTTCATTTTTTCATGAATCCAACTAGATTACGAAACTGTTCATACTTTATATTTTAATTGAAGTGCACTATGGCTTTATTAATTTGCACCGAAGTGTTAAGTTCCCACAATAGCTTCTCATAGTCAAGTTTTTTGTGTATTTCTGTTTAATGGTTTACGACTTTGATACAATGCTGTCAACAAAAACACTACACTACACTAGAGATGGGTCGTTCGCGAGTGAATCAGTTCTTTAGAGCAATTCTTTTAAATGAGCGAGAGAGTAGTCACTCACTAAAAGTGAACGGTAGTTCTTCTAGGTGAGTCGGTCATAAGTTGGCTAATTCCGAACATCAAGAAGAGCTTGTTCACGTAGGTTTTGTGGACTGTAGAGCTAAAAAAAAAAAGAGTCTACTAATTGCATCAAAGTCGATTTAAGGGGGGTATTTCATCGAAAAGTGGGGGCGTAACCGGATTCTGAGGGATGAGACCTAAAAAAAAAGTCTCAAATAAAACTGAGCTAGTGAACCGTTCAAAAGAACTAGTTATTTTCGTGGAGTGATCAAATGAACACCGCTCTTTTTAGTGAGTCACTTTGCCCACCTCTACACTACACCATATTTACTACAGTTTTAGTTTTATTAAGAAAACAGAAAATTAAATTGGCGGAAATGTATGCAACACGATTAGACGTGATGGTAAGATAATACTGTGGGGTAGCTGACAGCTGGGAGGAGAACGGCACGATATACCCCATCAGGGAGGCAAATCAGATGCCTGTCCATCTTGCAGAGACGGCTGAACAAACACGGAACCACATCGACAGCTAGTCGTGGCGTGTGGATACGGCGGCTGGTTCTGTATTCCCCCGGCCGCTGTCAAACACAGTGTATCCCCTCTCGACAATATGCGCAGCTTGGCGAAGCGTGACTCTGGCTGGCTCTGCGCCATTACGGGCTGTTGGCATCCCGCAAACACTGTGTCTGCTTCGCCGACCTCTTTATATTAAGCTGCCAATCAGTCAGTGCGAAACGGGAAGTAATGAGACACTACAAGGCACTATGCACCGCAAATAATTAATGCGCACAGTGATTAACTACATACTTCTTACCGTTATTGCTGTAAAAGTCCTTCGCGAAGCAAATTATCAGAGATATCAAGGAAAAATGATACAATCCCTCCGTACCGGTATAAATATAGGTTTTAATTTATATACTTGAAGATATAAATAGGAATAGTATGATGAATATTCAAATTTAAATTATTGGTCCAAAAAGAAAAGGAAACGTCTTAGTTGGGAACCATCAGACCTGTTCAGAACAGATTTCGATTCCCCGAGTATATGTTGAAGGGTATTTACTCCATATGTCTGTGTTACAATTATTTCTTCAAAATGAGCCCTAGGTATCGAGAAATTAACGCGCAAACGTATGTGCATAACGTTTAAATGTTATAATTTTAGTACAATACTTAAAGGCTTCAGCGTGGTGTCTGCGGTAAGACGCTTATTTCCCGTTTTGCGAACCTGGGTTCAAATCCCTATACTGCCAAATATTTTTATTTCTTTTTTTACATGCAGTAATCATTGAGCATTGATTTTATTTCATTTAAAATTCATTTACGAATTTTTATTATGCGAAATAATAGACATTATGTTATTTTCAAACATTTACATGCTACCACCACTGCACGGAAATACTGTAAGTATAACTGTGGTAGGGGGGGGGGGGGAAACCCCGACCTTCTGGCTGTAAAATGTTTACTTTATGATATTAATTGTAGAGATACAAGTATAGAAGCGATGAACATGAAATATACCTGTTTCATTAAAAAAAAAAACACACACACATAAACAATAAACTTATAATGATTTTCTAAAAAAAAGTTGGGACTTTATATTCTGTATTATTTTGTTTTAAAAGTTATTTCGCATAATAAAAATCGTAAATGAATTTTAAATGAAATAAAATCAATGCATATAAAAAAAGAAATAAAAATATTTGGCCGTATGGGGATTTGAACCCGGGTTCGCAAAATGTGAAGCAAGCGCCTTACCGCATACACCACACTGAAAAATTTAAGTGTTGTACTAAAATTATAACATTTAAACCTTATGCACATATGTTTGAGCATTAATTTCTCGATACCTAGGGTTCATTTTGAAGCAATAATTGTAACACAGACATATGTAATAAATACCCTTCAACATATAATCGGGGGATCGAAATCCGTACTGAACAGGTCTGATGGTCTCCAAGTTAGTTGAAAGTCCTGTGTTAGATGTCTCGTGGTTTTAATAATATTTTACAAAAGTAGTCCACGATCCGGTTTCGAATTCAACTTGTTATTATTTTCATAAGCACTTCGAACTTTGAAGATACTGGACACATGTAAACAACTCCAGCGGTTACATTTACCATTCTTCCAAAGACTATGCAGTCACACACGGTGTTCATGAACTCGTCGAAAAAACTGTCCAAGTAAAAACTGTTTGTGAGTATGTGCTGATCGCTTTATATAAGTTCCATCGAAAGTTCTAGAACACTACAAAGGCTTCCGATAGATATTTCTCGAGCATTAACAATACTTAAACAATTGGAAACATATTAAAAACAATCAGAATTAGCACATAATCATTTACAATTATTACAAAATGCTTAGAAATCAAAATTAAAGATTCTTAATCACAAAATTATCCACAGAAATCATTTTAAACTGTAGTAAATTGTCCTTTATACATCTTAAATTGCCTAAATACTTGGAATTACAAACATTTCAGCAATTCTCTTGCATAGTTCTGTCCTTAAACCCATTAAATGATATCTATATAATTTCTTTTCATAAAACAAAGTCTATTTACAAACATACTAACCCATTTTCAGTCACACTCTAGCTTGCTACAAATGCTTCATTAAATACAATTACAGTTAAAGTTTAGGATTGAGGGCTGTTACACCTGCCTAACTCCAAACCTGCTTCAACTATTCTGACACCATGCAGCAGGCTTATTTTACTGACATGGGCCATGAAATAAGAAATATATCCAATATGGGAACAAAAACGTGAAATATTCATAAATTTTTTAAAGATTTAAAATAGTGTTTGGTGAGCATTTGTTAGCAGACACCAGCTTCTATGAA
>JARYHS010000440.1:0-22419 GCA_031002005.1 Vandiemenella viatica | reverse complement strand
AAAACTTGGTGATAGATATGTTCCACCATTTCAAATAGAAAGAATGAAAATATTTCTAATGCGCTTACAAAAAAATTTCCCTGGTCAATGCAGTATTTTGTCATAACCACAACCAGTAGGAAGAAAACTAAATAAGTTTAGGTTAGTATGAACACTGTACCTACCAACCATGGTATTGGTGGAACATGTTTATAGCATTGTAGCAGTATCTCAATCAAATTAAGCCCTTAAGACAAACAACCCTCTTACTTAATATAGAAAAACTAGTCACAAGCACGAAATAAAAGCAGAAGATGCAAATAAAAATCTGATGCATAATGATATTACGAGTAGTTTCACAGTATTTCCCATAAATTCACATTAAAAGTATCCTTTTGACAATGAATTAAATAATTATGCATCTCTCATACTAAAACCATTTCTCATTTGATGCTGTATCCGACATAAAACAAATATGATTAAACAGCTAGTTGAAAATAACCAAACGTATTTTAAATAAAATAGATTATACATTCATATCATGTTTAGGAAAAGGTAATGGTAAAGGTCTTAACATTTTAGCTGTGGTTAAGAATTATGTGTCAAATTGCATTAAATGAATATAGGCATTAATAGAATAAAATTTATCTGGATAGCCAATACTCATTCTGCTAAAATGTCAAGTATCTTAAAATATTCAATACGGATAAGGTACTGACAGCATTTTTATTGTTTGTACCTTATGAAAGCAAGTACACAGATGACAATGAAACCTAGTAGCCATCCCGCTCTGTCGAAAACCGCCGGCAGTGTTAGTGCACCAGTACCGATTATCAAATTGAAAATGTATATAAGCCCCGTCTGAAATAAACGTCAAATTAATTAAAATCAAAATATCATGGTTCCACATGTATCAAAACGCGAAAAGCATCAGCATACCCATGTTGAATACTGATCTTCAGGCGCAACAGAACTTCCTGGCATGTTCAAACCAAGTGAAAGAAAGGTATCCGATACCAGCCAACAGCGAAATCATTCCTCCAGCTCATAATGTCATCAAACCTCAACAAAACATCCTAACGCATTTAACAGTACTATGAATCGATTCCGTGAAATCGACACTTCCAAGAACAGGTGTTTGGTTACACATAGAACAGAAAATAATGACACCTATAAATATATTAGGTATTATGTAACTGAAATCTCTTAGGTCCTATTCTGAAATCGTCAGTTAAATGTAAAAGGTAGCCAAAATTAGGACTATCGAAAAGAGTACGGTACTCATGAACAATTAATGGAAGGCGGTGGTTTAACGGCGTAAGTTTCCAACCTGCCGCGCTTTTAAGAAACAGAGGTAAACAGTGAAATATTACATTCAACACGTTTCACACGTATCTGCAGGTGTCCCATGCACTTCCACCCGCGCACTGGTATAAGAAAACCATACGTTCGAAATTCCCACTTGTAAATAATTTTTAGTCGCACCAGAAGGATTGTTTAATGGTACACGATGTATACAAGTAAAGAAAAATCGGTCTAATCTCGGGCTCCATAATCTAAAGATTTTAATGAATATCTTCTATGTAGTCGCTTGGTACAAAAATCAATACTTGACACGTTTTCGGAATAGGTAATCGATTCGGTTCCTCTGCTCCCAACAGCACGCTCCTAGTATTGTCTCTGGCACGCTTCTTTTCCGCTCAAACAGTCCAGTCGTTCGGTTCCAATAAAACCTATTGAAAGTGCATTAAAATACAGTGGAATCTCAATTAAGAACACATTTCAATAAAATAATATGAATACGAAGCAAAATAATCTCAAAATAAAAACATTTTTGCTCAAAATAGTTTATAGTTTCTATAAGGCATAATAATATTTAATTAAATTTGAATGGAGTGCACGCTCCGGTGGCACTTTACCTACACACCCATCTTCCCCTTTCCTGCACCGACCTTTAAATTCTTTCAACGTTTTTGGTAAATTATTCTCTTGGTAACTTATTAAAATCCCTGACACCCTTACCCAAAAAAGAGAATCTTCCTACACCATAGTACCTGAAATCGAGTGCCCCTTGTGGCCATGGTCATCCTTTCTATTCCATGCATTACTATTCTTACACCAATACAGGGCCGTATTTAGGCTCTGTGGGCCCCTAGGCTATACATGTGGTGCGGGCCCCCTGTCGGCAGTGGCTGGATTCTTAAATTTGGAAATATTCGAAATTCGACCTAAAAAATTTATGGGCGACCTTTTTTTTTTTTTTTTTAGCTGTACTACCTGCCCTGGCGAGGGGGGCCCCCCTTTGTGGTGCGGGCCCCTAGGCTACAGCCTATGTAGCCTATGCTTAAATGCGGCCCTGCACCAATATCTTTCCGTGCCTCATCACCAATATACGACTTGTACACTCCCATGACCCTCTTCACCCTCCTCCTGTCATCCAATGAATCCCATTTCAGCTCCTTTATCATATCCGTCACTGATTGCAGTCTGCGGTAATTTACAGAAACAAATTTAGCAGCCCTTTTTTACATCCTCTCCAACTCCTTTATTTGATACGCAAAATGTGGGCCCCATATTGACGTGCGTCTGTGGGTACACCCATGGAGGAAGGAAATATATGGAGACGACGCAAGAGACCTTCACCACGCATTGAAGTGAAGCAGGGCGGAGGAGGAGTGGGGGGGCATGGCCGGAGTGGAGGGGGCATGGCCGCTTCCATACAGACACGGGGAATATGTACAATAACCTCAAAGGGACTATAGGATAAAGGTGACGCCGATATCTGGTGATGGATTATTATGTAACTCGATATGACAAATAAAAAATGAAGAATAAATTTTTTTGATATTCTGCTTAGTTTTCGAGATATTCTGTCCCAAATGTGAAATGGTTTTGGTTGAAATTCAGAAGAAAAAATTGGTTAAAGTCAAATTTGATGACGGATTCTTATTTAAAAAGACGAGACAAATGAAAAATAAAGAATAAAAATTTTCGATATCTCACCTAGTTCTAGAGATATCAAAAGTGAGGTTTCTTGAGTTGAAATGGAGAAGAAAAATTTCACAAAAGTCAAATTTAATGATCGATTATTATGTAACACGACGAGACAAATCGAAAATAAAGAATAAAATTTTTCGATATCTTGCTTATTTTTCTGGATATACTGGGAACATCGCAATGTTTGGAAGCGCAATACCGCTGCTGCCGCCATGCGGGAGAGTTTAGAGCCTGCTTCACCGATTTAACGTCACTTCTCCTCCATGTATTTCCTTCCTCCATAGGTACACCCGATGCCGAGCCGAAAAATCTCCTCACTCCACGGCATGAGGAAGTGACGTCACATTGACGATACGTGTAACATCTTTGGTTGCAAATTAGACAAAATAACTGTCTTCTTCAGTACTTCATAATTCCATCAGCAAATAGGTACAATCAATTCAAAACACGAAGAAAAAATGGAACTCGCAGTTAAGGAAAAACGAAATAAGTACACTAGCCGATAATTTTTCTTTTTCTATACTGCCGTGTGTTGACTTAGAATAAACGTTATTTACCCCAGAGGTTTCTATGACACTCATATGGGACACGAAAAGCAAGTAATTTCAATCTATTTTAGCGTAACGATTAAATGTATCTATACAGTCCAGTCAGAGTTCCGCTGTGATATTCGTAGTGTGAACAACTATTTCCTGCTGGTTTTCTGGAATCGTATAACGGCTTTGCAAACTACCCGGACATTGATTGTGGACTACGATTAGGCTCAGTGACTGCAGTAAGACCAAATCTCCCGTTAAATACGCCGGATGACATTGAGGCAGCCGTAAAACATCTAGAGAAAGCAATCACGGAGGCAGAAACCAAAGCAACAACAACAACCATCTATGAAGAACAATACCTAACAAAGCTTCCTCCCCTGTTGGAAGACCTAAAGTATCTGAAAAATAGACACCGCAAGTTATGGCAAAAGTATAGGGACCCACATGACCGTACAGAGTACCACCGTTTAGCCCGCGAACTCAAAAGAAGACTAACCGAAAGGAAAATTGAGAAGTGGGAAGATAAAATGTCTAACTTGCTTCTAGAGAAACGAGAAGCATGGCAGTTAATACGTGCACTAAAAACACCAAAACAAGCAAGAACAGGAATAAACGGACCAGACGGTGTCACCTTCTTACCCATGGCAAAAGTAGAAATACTTGCAGAGACATTCGCCAAACAGTTTACAACCCCTAACTACCAGCTAAATGCGAGAGAAAAACAAATAGAGGAAACAATACAGCGGAGAGCAACAAACATCCGAGTGGCCCCAACTAACAATATGCCACTATTAACCACACCGAGAGAGGTCAGCGAAACCATTAAGAAATTGAAAAGCAAGAAAGCTCCAGGATTAGACAACATAACCAACAACCATCTGAAGAACATGCCAAAAAAGGCGACAGTGCTCCTAACAAGAATAATAAATGCAGGAATGACTTTAGGCCACTACCCAGCCCAGTGGAAGACAGCAAAGATTATTACTATCCCTAAACCAGGCAAAGACCCGGAGAAGCCTGACAGTTATAGACCAATTAGCCTCCTAAGCTCTCCAGGGAAAGTAATGGAGAGGATAGTACTTAAGAGGATTAAAGAAAACTTAAAGGAAAACTCGACAATTAGAAAAGAGCAATTTGGCTGCCAATCAAGGGTTTCAGCAACAATATTACTATTACACCTGGCTGAGAAAACAATGCAGGCTTTCAACAAAGGGAAGTCAGTAGCAGCTATTTTCATAGACGTGGAAAAAGCATATGATAAAGTGTGGACAGACAACTTAATATGTAAATTACAGCGGAAAACAAAAATCCCGAGCTGCTACATAAAACTAATAGGAAATTACCTAAAAGGAAGAAGATTCTTAGTAACACATGAAGGAGCAAATTCGTCCATTCTTGAAGCCACGGAAGGGATCCCCCAAGGATCGGCACTGTCACCAATACTCTACATCATATATGCTAACGACATCCCACTGCCAAAAGGAGTCTTCCTGGCCCAATTTGTGGACGATAAAGTACTTTTCACAATCGGGAACCAGCATGAACATAACATAACAAGACTACAAAAAGGAATAAGGAAGCTCACCGAATGGTGCAAGTCCAACAAAATAACAATCAATATAGCGAAATGTGCAACAATGTATCTAACGAAAAAGAACCCCGATTTTGATAGACTCCCAAGATTGGAAATAGCAGGGCAGGTAATTCCATGGACCAAAGCACACCGATACTTAGGCGTCCAGCTGGATCAGAAGATGATCTTCAAGGAACACATCAGAGAAAGAGTCAAGAAGGGGATAGCCATAACCGCAAACTTATACCCAATACTGAACAGTAAAGAGCTAACAACCAAAACCAAACTCAGGATTTATAAAACAGTGATACTGCCATTTCTACTATATGGGTGTCCAATATGGGGAATCGCAGCAAAAACAAACATTGAACCACTTCAGAGGCTCCAAAATCGATGCCTGAGAATCATTCTTGGCGCCCAAAGATATACACCCATCAGACAACTTCACCATCAAGCAGACATAAACAATATTGCAACTGAAATAAGAAGACAAACTAAGAAATTACATGAAAAATTAGACAAGGACAGAAACACAGATGATCGACTAAAAGATATCGGCACATGCCAACCAAAACCTTGGCACCGGTACAGAGTACCTCTTAGTATCATAAACGAAGTAGAATAAAATAAAAATGTAAGGGTTTTCCACAAGACCACTCGAGAAGTGGTCATGGTTTTTCCCCTAAAGAGAAACAATAAATAGTGACCCCAAACCTAAACCTAATACCAACAAGCAGAGCTTCTAAAGGAAGCGGAGCTTTAGAGGGAAAAAAAAAAAAAAATGTATCTATACCGCAACTCGCCCGTATTCGCGAGGACGCAAACCAAATAAACCACGCTACCGGTCAGATTTGCTTCCCAATGAAAGCTTTTAAGTAATTACTGTCAAGTAAGTGTACTACTTGGAGCAAAAGTGAAAAAAATTACTTTTTGAGCATGTTTCTATTTTATGAACCTGTCTTGTCGATAAATATTTTCCATACTGCCGTGTTGACATCCAATATACGTTATATACTCCAGCGGTTTCTATGATACATATATGGCACACGTAAAGCAAGTAATTTCAAACTATTTTAGCGTGACGATGAAATAGACCTATAGCGCAACTCGCCTGTATATTTCGTTTCATTTTGACTTCGGACATCTCTCTCGTCATACCCAAGATGGATTTACATCTTCCTTCACTGGAATCTTGACTACATAATGTAAAATAGAAATTTGGTAACTGTTAAATGTTTTGACAGGAATACTACTAGCAGGGGCGAATCCAGGATTTTTTTTGGGGGGGGGGGCCTTGAGCGGACTTTGGTTTGGGAGAGGGGGCTTGCCTTCAGTTGATTTTGGTTTTGGGGGGGGGCTTGAGTCGGCCATGGGGTAGTCTTAATAGCCTCCTTGGGCCTCGAATCCGTAAAGCTAAAAAAGAAGGAAAAAAAAAGTCTCCAAAAATACAATGTCAAGGGTGGATCTAGATGCTATGGGGGGGGGGGCTTGAGCCCCTAGACCCCCCCTGGATCTACCCCTGACTGCTATGTTGGAATCGCTTACAAAATGATAACAGTATGTTATAACTACCGTTTCGGTCTGTAAATTAATGTTAAATGCTACATACAATGAGCACTACAAATAAAAGGAATGAGAATTTTCTATGACTGCTGAACCGACCCAATAACGAATAATGTTTTTAAACTAACCAAATTATATTATTGAGATGTCAATAAAAAGTATATTGGGCTGTAATGTGGTTTCGTGAAGGATCTGCCTTCTATGAAGTACATTATTTTACTACAAAGAAAGAACTTTCTCCACATTTAAGAATTTCAGTTATGGTGATATGGATTGATAGTATGTTAAAAATATAATTTCTCCTTTTTAAAACGCACATACACTCTTCTGTTTTATACTTTAACTATTCTTAATTATTATGGCTTTACGCTTCATTGCCGTCGAGCTTATTAATGACAGAGCAGATTTCGGGACAAGAACAGCAACAAATGCAGCCATTGCTTCTTGCAGCAGTTATCCTGGCGTTTGCCTGGAAACATTTTGAGACAACATTTTAAATCGAGATCTCAATGCCGGACGGGTATTTGAATTTTATTTCCTAGTTCTTTTTGCCATTACTGCTACCATGCTATTTTATACTAGGAAAGAAGGTTTTGAAAATCTATCTTTTTTTTAGTTGGAACTGGTTAGGTATTCGTTAGTGAAATAAGTTAATCTTGACATTCGTTACATGATTACGTAATTGAAACTTTAGCTCTTTAATCAGTTAGTGAAAGCAGCAATGCTAACAACAGCAACTAGAATATTAAAAATCCTAGGCCACATTTATGCGTTTATGTTGCACTTAAATCTAGACTGAAACAGTTGATTTATTCATTCAAACTGTATTTTCCTAAACTTTCTACAATGAAGGCACACATATCTAGCCTTTGCATATATCCAAATAGGTATGAACTGTTTGAAGAAAAAGTAAAAACAGAGCCAACTAATTGGGAAAAAAAGAAAAATAATTCAAAGCCTTCAAGTGCTGTGGCTTCTTCTGATATATATAGCAGCAGGATTGATTTGTTTTCATCGCAATCTGCTAATAAAAGTTTACACCAACAAAAAGTTTGGTATCATAGCTACCGGGACCATCATATTACAAGCTGATGTGGAGCGATGTACTGCAATCCTTTTTGTTGACAACAAGATTCCACTACATGCTGAAGAATCAGATACATTTGAGAATCTGGTGAAAACGGTGAACCCCGGTAAAAACTCAATTTCCAGAATGATATTTGGTAGATGTATTATTGATTCATTTCATGGTACATAGCACCTTGGTATTGCTTGCAGTAATACCTATTACAACACATAAGAATCTGTTCCACTCTTGGGTGGTTGACTTTTAATGCTTAACTTTAACTTGCGCTAATTTTGCAAAAATGTAATGCTTTAACGATTATTGAAGTTAACTTTTTAAGTAGTGGATTAACCATTAACGAAGTTAACTTTTCGGTTAACTGATCCCACCTGTGTGTATAATGCTTTCAAAGAATTAAATTTTTAGGCAATGTACAAAAAGGTGGTTGGAGAATAAAACATTGTTATTGATTGTACTGAGATTCCAATACAAAGTAGTGGTTACCCTGATCATGGTCAAGGAACATACTAACATTACAAAGGTATTCATACTCTCAAAGCACTAGTAGGTATTAGTGAGTTTGGAGTAGCTTTATATTGTTCCCATTTAGGCTATATGGTGGAGCAACAACTGATCCTCAAATGGTAGAATTATCAGGCTTCCTTGAGCTTTTAAAAGGAGGACATTTTATTGTTATTGACAAGGGTTTTTAATTTTTGATTTTTTGGAAGCAAAAGGAGCCACTCTTAACATTACACCTTTCAGAGTGTCATAAGGTCCAAATGACTAGCAGGGTTATCGCAAATCTGCATACTGTGGTGAAAAATGTGATATACACTATTTTACCCCAAGCAATGCCAACATACACATGTCCTCTTACAAATAAAATATTTTACATTGTTTTCAACGTTTGTAACATCAAACAAATAGCAGTTTGATTTCCACCACTGTTTCTAACATCTTAAACTTTAGGTTATTAATTGTACATGAGCCTTTATAAAAAGAAAAATTCAAGTTTCTTCAGTTCCAATTTCTTTTATGATTGCTTGAAACACAGTTATGTATTAAAAACTACATCAACTTTTATTTACAGGTTTTTTCACAACTTCAATGACCAATTAAAACAATTGTGGTTTACAATATGGAGTATTTATCGTATTTACAATTACCTCTTTTTTCTGTTGTACAAAAATTATAAAATCTCAGAAATAAGTTGTTACAGAAATTATTGTATAATAAAGTATAACAAGTACCCTAAGGACAAGCATATTTTGATAAGAAGCTATTTACAGATTTAATTTTAAATTCTGTGATCATTTTTGGTAAATTAATCATCATTTACCTTGGTAATTTATTCAATCTCTGATCCCTTAGGGGACATCCATAAATTACGTGAGGTGAAATGGGGGAGGGGGGGGTCCGGCGAAATCTCACCAGATCTCACCAGGGGGGAGGGGGGGGTCTACGGAAATCTCACGTGAGATATTGCGAAAAATTTGGGGACAGTAGAGCAAAAAAAGGTCTACAATTTGCGCCAAAGTCGATTTTAGGAGGGTATTTCGTCAAAAAAGTTAGGGTGTGACCTAAAAAAAAGGTCTACAAAAGTTTCCAGGGCGATGTGTAGGGGGGGTTCTCACGGACCAGATCTCACCAGAGGGGGGGGGGGGTCCGGCCAGATCTCACGAAATCTCACCAAGGGGGAGGGGGGGGTCCAGAAATCCGGAAAAACACCTCACGTAATTTGTGGATGCCCCCTTATGTGCGAAAGAAAATTTTACAGAAATTAAGTGCCAGCTTGTGGTCATGGTCATATTTTCCCTTCCATGCTTTACTCTAAATTCTTTCACCAATATCTTTCAACATCTCATACCTTGTACACTCTTGAAACCTCTGCTGTCTTCCAATGTTTAAAAAAATCTAGCTCTATTATGATATCAGTTACTAATTGCGCTCTGCAGCAATGTTCACACAAAATAATAAACACAACCATTTAGGCTACATAATTAAGTAATACAAAATGATTAACCAGTATTTAAAATAAATATCAAATCCATCCACTCAAGTTAGTGACTATGCAAAAAGATTCAGGTTCTGAGGGAGTTGTCAACTTTTAAAATTACTACTTAATAGAGAAACAAATCATTTACTTTTATAAGCAATAATAAAATTTTGATTGAGATCACATGAATAGGACACAATATTAGTACAAAGAACATGTACAAAATGTTCCTTCCATAAAGACAAACAAGATTTGTGCCATAATGAGGTTTTGGTTTGGTAAAAGCATTAGGGAGAATGAATCAGAAACGACATGATCTAACTCGGAGAACAAGCTTAACAACACAATTAGAAATGAACACATCAAAAAATTTGTAATTCATTCAGAGTACATTACAAAGGAAATAAGCTGAAAAAACATAAAGGGGCTGGTGTACATAATATTACTACAGATATCTTAAAGATAGTTGGAGTGACATTGTACGTAATCTTGAAATATATTTAAAACTGAGTCTGGATACTTGCTGCTTACCATTGGACTGGAAAGTACGATAGTAATGCTGGTACATAAAGCAGGAATGGGAAATAGAATCAAAAATTATAGACCAAATCAGTTTGACATCAATGGTAGGTATATTAATGGAAAGATTGATATGCAACCACATCAGAAATATATGTGAGGAACGTAATTGGTTTTCAAGTCAGCAACATGGCTTTAAGCAAGGATATTCATGCGAATCTCAGTTGGTGGGATATATGTAAGATATTTTAGATGAAATGGACAAGGGAGACCAAATTGATAGTGTAGCACTAGATCTGTTGAAGGAGTTTGACAGAGTGAAGCCAAAAATGGTAGTATATAAGGTAAGAACTATGGAGTGGATGAGAAAGTGATTTGTTGGGTAGTAGAATTTTTAAAAAGTAGGAAAACAAAGTCAGCTTAGAAAATTCAGTATCAATAGAAATGGAAGGTTTAAATGGGAGTCCCACGGTAGTGTATTGGGTTCATAGCTATTCACTATTCTGATGGCTAATTGTGTTGATTAAGACCCAGGTTATTAGATACCTACACAAATAAAAACTAAAGGTTGATTAAGATTATACAGTGGGGAAAGAATTGGTTGTTGAAGACTTGAAGTGTAAATATCTTGGCATTACATTTGATAACAAGCTTAACTGGGCAGGACACATTGGTCAGGTAGTAAGAAAAGGTTTCAAAATTCTGCACTTGTTGGAGAGAGTGATGAGATGATGCACGAGAGAAGTAAAGGAAATGGGTTACAAAACTTTGGTCAGACCATTGCTTGACTATGGTATTGTAGTATGGGACCTACATTTTGAGCACCAAATACAGGAATTAGAGAGTGTACTAAAACGGGCTGCTAAATTTGTGTGTGGAAATTACCACAGAATGCAATCAGTTAAAGATATGATAAAAGAGCTGGAACAGGATTCATTGCAAGACAGGAGGGGTTGAAGAGGGTCATGGAAGTGTACAAGTCCTATATTGGTGATGAGTCATGGAAAAATAATGGTGTAAGAACTAGACGTAATGCATGGAAAGGAAAAGATGACCATGACAACAAGCTGGCACTCAATTTCAGTCACAAGGGTGTAGGATGATTCTCTTTTTTTGGTAAGGGTGTCAGGGATTGGAATAAGTTACCAAGAGAAATGATGAATAATTTACCAAAAGCTTTAAAGAATTTAAAGATAAAATTTGGAGGCAAATGTAGGTGGGGGCAGGGAAGGGGGAAGATGGGTGGTAGGGAAATTGACACCAGAACCTGCACTCCATTGCAATTTAATTAAACAGTCTTCTCAATAGCTTAATATAACAAAATCAATAATCTTGATATAGTGATTACATAAATTAGGGTAAACATATTAAAAATATATATATATATAGCTCTTTCATAAAAATCAACACATTCAAAAATAAACTTGTTATTGCATCATAGTAAAAATTGCTTGAGGGCAAAAGTGTGTTGGAGGAGGAAGGGAGAAGGATGGGTGTGTAGGGAGATTGTCATAGGAGTATTCGCTCCATCGCAATTTATCAATTAGTAATTATTAATGATAATAATGTTTTGACATTGTGAGAAAGACAATTATGACAATCTTCAAGAATTTGAACTTTGGGCTTGTAGAATAGGCTAAAATACCCCATGATAGTAGAGGCTAACAGCATTCATCAACTGATTCTTATAGGATCTATTTAAAAGAACACACTGATCAACAATTCCCTTTGTTGTCCAAATCACAAAATCATATCTATCAATTCCAGTCACTACAGCTGTGCCTGAATTTGCGCATAATATCTTTTGTTCATCACTTTTCCATTTGCGGACAAAGAAGGGCACAGCAATGGTTTATCAAATCACACACTGTATGGGCATTTAAGCTCAACTATGGTCTTTCCATCCTCAGTAATGCCACCTGGAGTAGCACCAAAGTAATCCCACTCCTTACTTTGGAAGAGTCCACATGATTACACCTGTTGGAAATGTAAACAGCATTTTTTTAAGTCAGAAGATGACTAATCTATTCACACCACAAGAATATAGCACAAAATAACAGTTTGGCTCAGTGGCTGTAATAACAAAATCAACATAAAGGCAAAAAAAAAATCACACCATTACCTTAACCTTCAATCACATGAGCTTCTCATAAGACTGGCAACTTATTTTTTTTCTCAAAAATCCCCATTTTAGAGATGGATCATTTTTTAGGCTCTTTTTGGTTCAGTTGTCTCCTGGCTGGACCTTCACAGAAATTACCAGTTGCAACAAGTTTTCAATGTTTCTAAAATGAGTACATAAAAGTTAGATCAACAATTATGTAAGTAAGAAAACTGCTAAAATATTTATTATTATGACAGTACATACTTAGTACACTACCTGCTTCCACAGTGTGCAGAATTTCATAGACCATTGATCCTGTTATCATTTTTGTCTGGGCTAAATTCCATTCAACACTGTAAGCTTGGTCCCCCTGTCCTCATTTCCAGTGTATAGTTTGATGGTCCAGGATCACTGCAGGAGAAGGTGTTGCCATGAAGGGTGCCCAGGCAAGGATATTCATGCGAATCTCAGTTAGTAGGGTATATGCAAGATATTTCTCATGAAATGGACAGGGGAAGTCAAGTTGATAGTGTAGCACTAGATCTTTCAAAGGCCCTTTGACAGAGTGAGCCATAAAATGGTGCTAAATAAGGTAAAAACTATTGGAGTTAATAAACAGGTGATTTGCTGGTTGGAAGAATTCCTAAAAGGTAGATAGCAAAAAGTTTGGTAGGAAATGCAGTAACCAAAGAAGTAGAAGTGAATGTGGGAGTCCTGCAGGGTAGTGTATTGGGACCATTGTTATTCGTTATTCTAATGAATGATTGTGTTAATGGTTTACTGTCAGAAGTTAGACTGTTTGCAGATGACATTATGTTATAAAAGGATCAAAAGAAAGAAAACTGTAAACAGCTGCAGGAAGACCTAGATAGGATAACTAGCTGGGTGAGTCAACATGGGATGAAGATAAATGCAAAGAAGAGTCAACTTATTAGGTACACAAATAAAAAACTATAGGTTGATTATGATTATGAAGTGGGGAAGGAGCTACTTATTGAAGACTCAAAATTTAAATACCTCGACATAACATTTGGTAGTAAACTTAACTGGGCAGGACACATTAAACAGGTAGTAGGGAAAGGGTTCAAAATCCTTCACCTGTTGGAAAGAGTGATGAGGGGATGCACTAGAGAGGTAAAGGAACTGGGGTACAAAACTCTGGTCAGACCATGGTGGAATACAGCGGTGTAGTATGGGACCCACATTTTGGGTATCAAGTACAAGAGTTGGAGGAAGCGCAGAGAAGGGCTGCTAGATTTGTCTTTGGAAATTACCACAGACAACTAACTAATATGATAAAAAAAAGCTGGAATGGGATTCATTGGAGGATAGAAGGAAGGTGAAGAGAGTCATGGGAGTGTACAAAGCCTATACTGGTGATGAAGCATGGAAAGATATTGGTGAGAAAATTAAGAGAGGTGCTTGGAAGTGTAAGGTTGACCATGACCACAAGCTGGCACTTGATTTCAGGCATAAGGGTGTGGGGAAAATTTTCTTTCATATGAAAGGGAGTGAGGGACTGGAATAAATTGCAAAGAGAAGTGATGAATAACTTACCAGAAACACTGAGGAATTTAAGGGAAACAGTGGTAGAGGGCCGAGGTAGGTTGGACGGGTCGGGGGGGGGGGGGTAGTGATATAGCCACCGGAGCGGGTGCTCCATGACAATTTTATTATTATTATTATTATTAATAATGGGCTCCATGGCAAGCAGCATACCTTTGAACATTTCTTCTTGAGCCACTTCGATTGGTTTTGGTATATATCTGATTTCAAACAGCCTACTTGAAGTGTAGGCTTTTCCCACTGCTGCAAATTAAAGTCAAACTTACATAATGCACATTTAAGCAAATTACAATAATTAATACTACAAGCTCAATTTAACAAGCTCTTACCTATGGCTGGCTAGTCTTGGAAACAAGCTCTTGCCTATGGCTGGCTAGTCTTGGAAACAAGCTCCCTGGATTCCCCACACAAGTCATGTTCGTAATGTTTTAATGAAGATAATTTCATCCGGCACAAAACTCATTAAACTCATCTTCGGGAAATTCGTACATTGCCTCGGGACGCATTACCTCAACTTCAAATAATGTTTTATTGATGTTTAGAGTTAAAGATTTTGGGGTTTACTTCTAGATGGGGATAACCGCTGCCTCGCGACTGTTAACGTGACGTCACGTTCACGTACAGTCATCTGTGTAAAATACGTGTTATTACTTGTCGAAGTTAACAGCAGATAATTTTTTTATTGAAATGCGAGCTTCACCTGAAACATTGAACGTCCGGTTGTGTTATCGGACATCTACGGCGCTTACCAGCGGCCGCCTGCCTCTGATCTACCTTCGGGATATCAGTTTATGTTGATATTGTATAGCTTTAAATTATTGTGACCGAGCGTAGCGAGGGCACAATACAATAATAAATGATGACTGTACGTGAACGTAACGTCACAATGACGTCACGTTAACAGTCGCGAGGCAGCGGTATCCCCATCTAGAATTAAACCGATTTTGGTCTAAAATCAGACATTTATAGATTTTAAAAATGATTTAAAGCGGCTCAAACAAAACGAGGACAGAAAGGCCGATAAGAGGACTAAATCCAAACGGTACTTTCAAGGTTTAATTCACTTTGATCTTGTGAATTCTAACCCATTAATCAGTTCTTGTATCGTACACATCGACTTAACAGACGCACTCCATGATAACAAAAAACAAACGAATAGTGTGACGGCGCTGCAACTCTATACCAAAGTAGTTACACGTCGACGTCACTTCCGTGTGCCAGGTGGTGGGGGATTTCAGACACCCGGCATGGGTGTACCCACAGACGCTTCTCCATATTGCATTACCATATTCAAGCAATGGTCCGACCAAAGTTTCATAACCCAGTTCTTTTACTTCTCTGGTACATCCCCTTATCGCTCTCTCCAACAAGTGAAGAATTTTAAAACTTTTTGCTTCTACCTGGACCAATGTGTCCTTGCCCAGTTAAGCTTGTTATCAAATGTAATGCCAAGATATTTACATTTCAAGTCTTCAACAAGCAATTCTTTACCCACCTTATAATCGTAATCAACCGTTTCATCTGTATTTCTAATAAGCTGACTCTACTTTTGCGTTTATCTTCATCCCATGTTTACCAACCCAACTAGGTATCCTGCCCTGATCACTCTGCAGCTGTTACAGTCCTCTACCATTTTGATCCTTTTATTTAGCATTATATCATCTGCAAACAATCTAATTTCTGAAAGTAAACCTTTACAACATGTACGCATTATTAGTATTTGTCGTTTAAATAGGGGAGACCACTGATATTGTAGATGAATTTCAGGTTCCTAGGGAATACCATTTTTGAGACCTGATAACAAAATGGTCTAAAATCAATTACTGCTGTCTTCATTTTTGAAATTTAAAAATACATCTTTGTTACTTGGGAAAGGCATTAGTTCTGTGTTGGGGGTTGTGCCTGTGAACCACCATTGGTAGGTGGGGTTTCACTAGGGCATAGGTCTACACCTAAATAGATGGGGGAAGGGGAGTACTTTCTCAGTTGTTAGATAAAGCAGTGAGGGAGCCCATTTCCAGTGATGACGGGGTCAGGCTGTGCCTTTTTTGGGGGAGGGGCTGCTGGTGAAGGGACAAAATAGATTATCAAAGTGATACTGATTGCAGATTCATTGAAAGTCACAGATGTTAAAGAAATAGATGAAGTGGCTGAAACATAACTGACTGGGTAAAACTGTGGAAAGAGGAGATAAATTCTGAAATGTAAAGCCAGTAGTAAGGGTATTAATGGTAAATGTAGAAGTATAATGAACAAAGTAATCGAATTTGCAAACAAATAGAGATACACGAACCACAAGTAATAATTGGTTAGAGGTTGGTTAAAAGAAGAAGTACTAGACAGTGAGGTTTTTCCTGATGGTTACAGAGTGTACTGCAGAGCTAGAGGAGCAATTGGTGGAGGAGTTTCATACTAGTTAGCAAAAACTACCACAGTTCACTGGCATTCATAGATCAAGACCATGAGTTACTTGGGGTAGATTTCTGGGGTAATAAAAAAGAAAAAATCAGATGTTGGATGTTTACCGCAGTGGAAGAATGACAGAAGAGATGAGGCCTTGGGGAGAAATTAAATTCATACTCAGATTTCAGAGGTGAGAATAGAAATCATCATCGGTGATTTAAATTTACCAGCTGTAAACTGGGAAGAAATAAGAAATAACACAAGGGAACAAAGATTTGCAAATATCTTAATAAGGGAAGGAGGATTTACACAAGTGGTTGAGCAAAAACTAGGGGACAAAATATTTTGGATATATTTCTAATTAAGCCCGATGAAAACCTTTTGGGTATCAAGTAACTGAAGGAATAAGTGATCATGAAGCAGTTGATGGGATATTAGAGGATTCAGTAAACCAGCAGCCAAAATTGAAGGGGGAAATAGGTACAATTATAAAAGGCACAGGTTTCAAATTTGAAGAGATATTTCAGAGAACAATTCAGCAAATGGAAGGAAGGCTCAGGTACAGTAGAGTCAAGGTGGGAAGAGTTCAAGGAGATAATAAGAAAGGGGGAAGAAAAATTTATTCCAAAGCAGAAAATAAAGAGAAGTAGAGAACCTATGTACTATAATAGGGAAGTGAGGAGGTTAAAGAGGTTGGTAAGAAAAGAACATAACAGAGTTAAGAGACAGCAGGGTAGTAGGGAATATTTAAAACAACTAAACAAGGACTTAATAACAGCAAAGAAAATGGCTAAAGATGGGTTTATGAAGAGTATTGTCAGTGCAGGAGGACCATTGACTGATGCATCTAGAAATTTCTATGGCTATATCAGGAAACTGAGGGGAAGGGAGGGTGTAGAGACACTTATAGATAAGGATGGAGAAGTTACTGACGATTTGAAAAAGGCAGAGATTTTAAGTAACTGGTTCAGTGAAAGCATTAGGGACAATGAATCAGAAACAGGAGGGTCTAATTCGGAGAACGAGCTTAACAACACAATTAGAAATGACGATAGTAAAAAATTTGATATCCATCCTGAGGAAATCATGAAGGAAATAAGAAAGCTGAAAAAAACATAAAGGGGCTGGTGAAGATAATATTACTACAGATATCTTAAAGATAGCCGGATGTGACATTGTACCTTATCTTGAAATATTATTTAAATTGAGTCTAGACACTTGCTGCTTACCACAGGACTGGAAAAGTGCAATAGTAGTACCGGTACATAAGGGAGGGGTGAGAAATAGAGTTGAGAATTACAGGCCAATCAGTTTGACATCAGTGGTAGGTAAATTAATGGAAAGATTGATATGCAACCACATCAGAAATGTGAGGAGAATAGTGGTTTTCAAGCAGGCAACATGGTTTCAGGCAAGGATATTCATGCGAATCTCAGTTGGTGGGATATATGCAAGATATTTCAGATGAAATGGACAAGGGAGGCCAAATAGTGTAGCACTAGATCTGTCTAAGGCGTTTGACAGAGTAAGCCATAAAATGGTAGTAAATAAGGTAAAAAATGGAGTGGATAAGAAAGTGATTTGCTGGGTAGAAGAATTTTTAAAAGGTAGAAAACAGAAAGTTAGGGTAGGAAATGTAGTATCAAAAGAAGTGGAAGTAAAAATGGGTGTGCCACAGGTAGTATTGGGACCATTGCTATTCATTATTCTAATGAATAATTGTGTTGATTGTTTACTATCTGAAATTAGATTGTTTGCAGATGACATAATGCTGTATAAAAGAATCAAAACGATAGAGGATTGTAAACAGTTGCAGGATGATCTGGACAGGATATCTAATTGGGTTGGTAAACATGGAATGAAGATAAATGCAAAGAAGAGTCAGCTTATTAGATACACAAATAAAAAACAAAAGGTTAATTATGATAAGGTGGGGAAAGAATTGCTTGCTGAAGACTTGAAATGTAAATATCTTGGAATTACTTTGATAACAAGCTTAACTGGGCAGGACATAGGACAGTGGTAGGAAAAGGTTTCAAAATTCTGCACTTGTTGGAGAGAGTGATGCGGGGATGTACGAGAGAAGTCAGGAATTGGGTTACAAAACTTTGGTCACACATTGCTCAATATGGTAATGTAGTATGGGACCTCATTTTACGTATCAAATATAGGAGTTGGAGAGGGTGCAAAAAGGGCTGCTAGATTTACTGGAAATTATCGCAGAATGCAATCAGTGACGGATATGATAAAGGAGCTGAATGGGATTCATTGCAAGACAGGAGGAGGATGAGGAGGGTCATGGGAGTGTACAGGATATACTGGCGATGAGGCATGGAAAGATATTGCAGTAGGTATGAAAAGTAGTGCATGGATGGGAAAATGACCATGACCACAAGCTGGCACTCGATTTCAGGCACAAGGGTGTGGAAGTTTCTCTTTTTTAGGTAAGGGTATCAGGGATTGGAATCAGTACCAAGGAAATGATGAATAATTTACCGAAAACTTGAAAGAATTTAAAGATAAAATTGTAGAGGGCAAATGTAGGTGGCTGCAGGATAGGGGGAAGATGGGGTGTAGGGAAATTGCCACTGGAGCCTGTGCTCCATTGCAATTAAATTAAATTAAATTACTCCCACATTTAGCTGGCTCTGAATGTCTATACATCACACGTTGGAATAATAATAATAATAAAATGTATTGAAAAATTGCACTTACTTACTACGTTTCGGTTCCAACCTGGGGCCCTCTCCAAGGCTGCTTCTAGTTATGTATCCGCTTTGGTTGCTGGTATCCTTAGTGAATGCGAAAAGTGCGAAATAAAATATATTGTTTTCGGCCGCCAATATTTATATAAAAATCTCCCAGAATACAATCATACAAATTTTGAAGACTATATTTTTTGGGATTAGCGAATCACATATAATATTAAAATAGAAGTCTATGCATCTTATAAGGCTTTTTCATGATAAAACACTTGCCACAACATCTTTCAACCCCGCCGAATGCTTAGTGTCTGGTCGGGAAACGGTCTTGATTATTTTACCTTGTCGAATATTGATTCATATACATGCTCTACGATTAGCTCTCCATTCCTATCCGTTAATATATCTCAATGCTTAGAAATTACACTCGAATATGCATTGTGAAGGATCGAATGTCACTTCTTCCTTCAATTGAAACATACCTTCAACAGAACAATAGATTAATAATAATATCTGAAGCAGATTCAAATTACGGATTATACCCTTTACAAGCCCACACGTAGTAGTAGTCGATTCTTTTCTTATTTACCTTCTCAAGGAAACGGCAAATAATTAACCGCAATCATGGGCCAAGAAATCGAATGGTCGCAAGACCCCAAGTACCTTAGTTTAGTAATAGACAAAAAGCTTCTTTTCCGTAAACATATCCTAGACAGATGGAAACAGCGCACAGCAATACTTTCAAGTCTGTTCCAAATACTATAAAGTTCAGATCTAGCCACAACAAGAAAGCTCAGGATTTATAAGACAATCATCCTCCCCTTCATACTCTATGTATGCCAATTGAGGGGAACAGCATACAAAACCAACTTTAAACAACTGCAGATCAGATGCCTGCGGGTAATACTGCGAGCATCAAGATACACCCTAACCGACGCACCACATGGCGAAACAGGCAAAAGTCCTGTAGCATATTTCAATAATTTCGTAGTTAATATTCTAGTGAGTGTAAGCCAGTCTCGGTGAGCTACAAGCCTGGGCGGACGTGGAACATGAGAGCGCGTTTGCAGAATCTGAACCCTTCCTGCAAGGCCACAGAGGCAAGCAGTTTTGACTGTGAGAAACAAGGTTCGAAATGTTCTGGTACCTTCTAGAAAGACGCCTCCAACTGGCCAATTAAACTTTGCATCCACAGTGCGTGATGTGAACTGGCCAATGGGAGACAGTCACCCCACCCTTAAGCGACAGTAGAGTGACACGTTCTTTACTCGTCCTCTGCGCAGTTTCATTTTGAAGATCACACCGTAAACTTGCCAATTTTTATGAAGCCAATGACTTAGGCAGTGTTAGAAATTACACCACCAGCTTCACCCTTCGTATGCTCACGAGGCAAGGCTTGTACCAAGCCTCCCGCTATTTTATTCAGCCATTTGGCTATAGTAAGGAAACACATTTCACTTCTATGCATATTAAGATATACCATTCAACTGTATCAATCCACTTATCTCTCCGAAGAATTCAAGAATAAATGCCTGTTCATAACATCTCTGAAGTTATTTACAACATTTCCTCAAGTCAGTAGTTAGAATGAGTTTTTAGTGCTTTCCAGCCCGTACTTGCAGACGCCAACGGGAAGAACCAGAAGTTGACGGCGAGCAGGCTGAACGAACTTACGTGCACGCAGGGTAAGTCGAAGGTAATTCTTCGCTCGGCCATTACCACGCGACAGTACCCCAGTAATAAAGTTGGTGTCAGTGTGTGGCGTGCCTAACCATTCTAACATTGACGTCATCATCATTGTTATTATTTTGGAGTCTACTCCACTTAGCATAGCAGATAAAACAACAATTTTTTCTCGCTATAGTAAATCTTCTGAGGAATACTAAGCTACGAAGGGATGGTTGTGTTAAGTGGAATAAGGACGCAAGAAGGAGCCAAAACGGACGCAGAATTTAAGCAGCGCGGAGTTCACGCGGCGACGAGCACGGAGCAGATGCTAGGAGGCAGGGTGGTCGCGGTTCGACTTGGCTACAATCGACGGAGCAGACAGTGCGGAGTTTGAAAGCAACGACGGAAGAATCAACAGAAAAGTGAGAAAATGCAGTGTGTAAAAAGTGTCAATCATGCCGGAAGGTGCATCACCGAGTGTAGAAAGTGTGCCGGAAGATAGTGGTGTAAAAATTACGGTCACTGAGGCTCTTAATTTGATTCCATCCTCTTTCGATGGAAATAAGAGTGAATTAAGTTCTTTCATCGACAATGTGTCCACAGCATTTTCCCTTGTACCTAAGGAAGAACATGATGTATTACTTAAATTTGTAAAATCTCAAATAGTGGGCACTGCTAGCTCGAAATTAATTGTGAGAGAGCAGACGAAAGATTGGCCATCAGTAAGAGATATTTTAATTGAAAATTATGGCGAAAAGGGTCACTAGATTTTTATGCTTATCAGCTGTTTTCTGCCAAACAGAGAAACGGGGAATCAATAGCAGATTGGGCATCAAGAATAGATAAATTGTCACATGATTTCAGGCAGGCTGCAAGCCTTGAGATGGACGAACCAGATGTTAAGGGCTGTCTAGCTTTAATAGATAAGTTGAATAGGGCTACCTATATACAGGGTTTGCAAAATGAACGTATTCAGACAGTAGTCAGACCTCAGGGTTCAAAAATAACACTTCCTGAAGCCGTGGATTTATCTTTGGTTGAAGAATCAGCAATTTTGTCACATAAAGAGAAATCCTTACACGCGAGGGCTGAAATGAAGCCAGTGCATTGTAGGAATAATGGTAGTTCCTGTAAGAAATGTAATTTATGTGGGAAAATTGAGCACATCAGCAGAGAATGTCGAAGTTCGACGGCCTGTCAGTTGTGTCAACAATTTGGACACCATGCCAGAAATTGTAGAAATAAGCCAGCTTTCAGAGGGGTCCATTATATCACATGTAGTTATTGCAAAATTCCAGGTCATTCCGTATCCGATTGTCGGAGCAAAGGAAACAGGTGCTCCAAATCTCAAAAAGTAGGACATTTTATCGCATGACTGGTTATAATTATAAATAACTCAGTTCTTACGCTTTTAACAGATTTACATTTATTGTTCCCAATTCTTATTCTTCTGGGAACTACATCGGACTTAGAGTATTCGAAGAATGCACAGTTCTTCAGCAGTGAAATGGTTTCAAAGCAACCGTTCGGTCTTTACGTCGCTAACCTCTAGCTATCTCTTGATTTTCTTATTGCCATGGCAACTTTACATTTCCTTGCTATAGGAGTAAATATATCAATTTTTGTTTAATTTCATGGCACAAAAATATGGTTTTCTTATGAAATGTTTCTGTTCTGTCACATGCCTCTCAAGTTCACCATGTCTTTGCTTAAAAGACATTGGTAAACTTAAGAAAAATAA
>JARYHS010000437.1:0-17458 GCA_031002005.1 Vandiemenella viatica | reverse complement strand
TAGAAACATTCTTTTGAAAATTCCTGGATGTTCAGAAATTAGTGTTCAAGATATAGGAGAGAGGGTGGTGTGTGATTCATATGAAATTCTAAATGATGATGAACTTATTGAAAGTGTGGGAGAAGAAAGTGTCGAGCAAAAAGATGACCTTAATGTCGAAGTCAGTCAATCATTTATCGACCTTGAAACTGCATTGAAGTGGATGGAGCGTCAGTCCGAGTGTGACCACATGCAACTTCCCACTGTCAAGCGAATGCGAGGCCCGAAAACGGATGAATACAGTCCAATCAGTACTTTGTCCGAGATGTTCAGCAGGCAATGAATTTTATTTGCAATACGGGTACGTATATACTGTACTAATGTACAGCACTTGTAATTATGCTTGCCTTTTCATTTAATTAAAATTAAAAGCTCTTCTTCTTTAAAAAATATTTTTTTCTCCCATTTTCAATATATACAGGGTGTTACAAAAAGGTACCGCCAAACTTTCAGGAAACATTCCTCACACACAAACAAAGAAAATATGTTTTGTGGACATGTGTCCGGAAACGCTTACTTTCCATGTTAGAGCTCATTTTAGTTTCGTTAGTATGTACTGTAATTCCATGGCCCCCCGCTCTCCTGACCTCAACCCTATTGACTTCCATTATGGGGGCATTTGAAAGCCCTTGTCTACGCACCCCGGTACCAAACGTAGAGACTCTTCGTGCTTGTATTGTGGACGGCTGTGATACAATACGCATTCTCCAGGGCTTGCATCAGCGCATCAGGGGATTCCATGCTACGGAGGGTGGATGTATGTATCCTCGCTAAACGGAGAAACATTTTGAACATTCCTCTAACAAAGTGTTTGAAGTCACGCTGGTACGCTTCTGTTGCTGTGTGTTTCCATTCCATGTTTAATGTGATATGAAGAGAAGTAATAAAATGAGCTCTAACATGGAAAGTAAGCGTTTCCGGACACATGTCCACATAACATATTTTCTTTGTTTGTGTGTGAGGAATGTTTTCTGAAAGTTTGGCTGTACCTTTTTGTAACACCCTGTATACAGTAATTTATCGGAAAAAAAATCCAAGTATCTGAATGTTTGATTATCCGAATGGGATCCGGTCCCAATTGATTCTGATAATTGGAGTTCTATTGTACTGTCCTGGTACGTCCGGACATGCTAGTGGTGTAGTGGAGAGAGCCCGTTTGCAGCCACTGTAGTCGGCTCTGGCGTTATTCGCTGGTTCAGCCCCCGCGTGCCATTTGTATGCGGCCGCCGCGCCCCAAAGTCAATTCGCGAGAGTTGGCCCGGCCGCGATAAATCGAACGCAACTTCGTCTCCGGGAAGGATTTATGCGCGAGCCTGGCGCGTTGATTAATGCGTTTTAGAGCCGCATCCTAATCTACAGGCCAAAAATGCTCCCCGGCCTGTTGGCTGGCGTCTCTGTTTTTCGCTCGCGCACCCCAGAGTTGAGTTCGGGACCTCGCCTGAGGGGAGGTTAAGCCCGCTGTAATTTACGGTGGCCGGACGAGCCCTCCCACTACACTAATCCCGGCCGGCAGGACGGCGCGTTATAACTTTTTAAACAGGCAACAGTAGCTCGGGCGTCTACCAGATCACATCAGGCCAGGTACACAATACATCTGGCCAGTAACGGGTAAAAGTAGTAACTCGCTTCTTGCTTAGGACAAAATCGTTGTACTTGTTCATATAAGATTCTAAGACAGGCCCTCTAAAAATTGAATTTACTAATTTCGGAATCCTTTGACGTAAATTACAATATTTTCGTCTCAACCCCTTATGCATCGACGCGTATACCATATTTTCAATAACAACATCAATGATTAAAATTATAGAAAACATTTGATTACTTATTCCTAAATATTTATACAATTCTTCACAGTTTGCCGCAGGATGATATTTTCAAAGGACAAGCTTTCGACGGCTTGCACTGCCGCCATCATCGGGTCCACTGTACTCTAAGACAACAACAAGAACTGAACTGGATGGCGGAACAGCAGAGAGCCAGGATCGTAATCGTCTTCTGATTGGCCCTCTGCGTTCCGCCATCTAGTTCAGTTCTTGTTTTTCTCTTTAAGTACAGTGGACCCGATGATGGCGGCAGTGCAAGCCGCCAAAAGCTTGTCCTTTGAAAATATCATCCGGCGGCAAACCTGTGAAGAATTTGTGTCAAAGATATGCGGTATGCCTTGTCTCCTCATATTAAATATTTATAGTTGTGTTCCAAACTTTTGAGGTGTTTTATTGAGTCCTCTTCAGCTACGCAATTTTTCTTACAATTAATTTTAATATACTATGTGGTCCGGGCGAAAATTTCGTGAATGGTATACGATTAATAGCGAGGTTGCTGATTTCTATAAACTGTGTAAAACTACAAGGTTTTACTGGGTTATTAATTAACAGCTAGTTCTGTAACGGCTTGCACGTAAACTATTGTTTTACACCGAATAATAAGATCCGCAATAAATTCGGTCCTGTCGGGAAGGATATTTGTTATTGTTTTACGGGTTTATTAATTAACAGTTAGTGAGGCATCGAGACTACGTAAATTATTATTTTCTTTTGGTCGCCGCCAGTTGTGTGATGAACGTACTAAAATTACTTACAATTCTCTGTAATTTTAAGTATTCACAGGAATAACAATATACAGAATACACACACATCGGAAGTAGGTAGTTGAACATCTTTTATTCCAACAGTTTATGTCTTACATTAGTACGCCTACCACCATCTGAAATTGTCCGAAGATCACAAGTCCTTATGAGTGGAAAGTTTAATCCCAAAACACTTTCATCCAATTAGCAATACCTTAAATGCCTGTATAACAATACTAGTCAACAGTAGCACATTATCAGTTCTCCAGGAACGTCTCTGTGTATTTTCACATCGTCTGGCTCGTCTTACGTTAGCGACTTTAAGCCAATAGTTGTCTCCCGTCGCGGAAGCGCGTATTACGTATCCACATGCCCGGATAAGTCTTCAAAACACATCACTTCACTTCTGAGCAACTAACAACTTTCCCGCGCTACTGCTACGAGAGCTAACACATGACTGACTGCGAGTCATAAAGTAGTGCTTCTCGCTCTGTGTCGATTCTCGATAAATGCACAGATACTCTTTAATTGAGGATCGCTGTTATTGTAGTGTCAAAACTGCTTATTTGATACAATTGTTTATTTGTGAATTCAAATAGGTTCGTAGAAAAACATTTTAAACGTGTTACAAAGAAATTAGAAATAATGAAATGTATCCTAACAGAAATAAATATATCTGAAAAACTCTTCTCTCTAGAAAACACTGACATTCTATTAATATCTCTGTGATGTGGTGCTGCTAACTAGCTACAATGCGATCACTCATAAGCGACTCCAGCGCAGCCTAGCAGTTTGACTCTGAACTACTGCATACGCGTTACATTGTTTGTTCGTAACTTTGTCAATTACGCGTCGAAGTTCGAAAAATTCCTTTCTTAATTAAAGATGTTTCCAAAGCGGAGAGCTTAATCTCTAAAATGATAGCTAATTTATCAATCTGGTTAAGTATGAGTGGAGATAGACAGCTCATCACTGAAGTAACTTTTAGAAAAATAATAGGTATGATATTTAATCAAAATTCAGCAATAAACCCAATGCACGTGTCCAGTATGCGACCCAGTAAAGTACTTCTTGTTCCCGACACAATCTTTCAACTTTCCATATAAGCGACTAGAGTAGATCTTCCAAAATTTTAATTTATTAATTTAGTGTTTGATGAGTTTCGGTGTTCATATATTTCATATAAGACGGTGTAGGTAAAAGCACAGTAAAAGTCTTACTATAATCGCTATGTGGTTGTGTATTACATATGTGAAGCTCTGCATTCTATTCTATGATCTCTGTTCTTCTTTGCAGCGTCATATACTCTGAAAGGAAGCCCTCTCAGTACTAACTTGACAGCTGGTTGAATGTTCGTGGGGTTTAAAATGGACATTAAAATCAGGGGACCCACCGGCTATGAGGTTCAGACGATGATAAGATGTTTGTACGCGAGAAAGTTTGCAGACAAATTGTTGAAGTCGTTGGTGGAAATGTCAGGAAGGAGGGAAATGTGATGAAAATGTCTTGGTCAATTTTTTTTTCCGCATCTTAGGCCATACAGCCTAATTTTTCCAGTTAATTAAACACACCACAGGACGGACATGACATTCACAAAACTTAGGCACCCATGCCCACGGCCGGACTCCAACCTGCGACCTTCGGCACGCGGAGCTTAGCTCTCTAGCCCCTGCGCTACCGAGGCCGACGGGTTATATTGTTACTGTTGATGAAACGTGGACTGCTCATGTCACACCTGAAAGCAAGCAGCGATCTTTACAGTTGTGTCATGCTGGTTGCTCTTGTGCAGGGGTGGCTGAAAGGGTTTGCTCTGATTATCTTCGACGAACGAATATAAAAACTGTTGTAATGATACGAAAAATGCCTCAATAAATTTGGCAAAAACGGATGAATTGAATGTATGTAGTAATTTTTAACAACAAAGGTATTTAAAAATTCTTCTTATTTTCTCAAGAAATCGGTTCTTACTTTTTAGACGTGCCTGATATTTTTCAGTGAAGCTGACAAGCCCATTCCTTGATGTGTTTGGGTTGTGGCTTCATGCAGGACCCTACGTCATAGCGCATCAGTAACGTAGCAAAGTAAGCACGCAGCACTGTAATGATGAAAACATGAAACTATAAAGATCTCGTCTTTATCCAAGGTGAAGATTAAAGAATATATCACTGCCTGCAGAGTGCCCACAACTACCTTGCACAGCATTTGATTTCTTCATCAGTAAATATAGTTTCAATAGAAAAAAATTATATACGTCGTTTTTTAAATCACTGACATAGCTTTATTAGGGACCTGGAGGGTCGCCAAAGTATTTTTTACGGACGTGGGGGTCGCCAAAATTTGTTTACCTGTAAAGGGTTCGCTTATTCAAAAATTTAATGCTCTAGTGGTAAAGTTTGGTTTTGTCTCTATAGGTCCGTATTTTATTTTTCAAAAGTTGACTCCGTGTCATCGGCCTTCAATGGTGAATATCATACAAGCGCGGATTCGTCCATTCCCAACATGGCCAAAGTCAAATTTATCTCACTTGTGCCTTCAATTACACCTGAATTTTCTTTTTCTGTTATACTAAATATTCAGATAACATCAATTATCACACTGATTAATCCAAAATTTATTTCTCATTTAATCACCTCAATGTATCTAATTATCTGTGTCATAACAGCTGGGAGCACTATTCACGATGGCAGTGCCACAACATTAAAGTAAGATGATCCAATTTTCTAACTTGATAGAAAATCGACTTTATGGTGAAAACTTCTTCTATCTTGTTATTGTCACTTTCAATTCCCTAATTAGTGAAATAAATAAAGAATACTGCAACATTTATTTGGTAAGTTTGATACACATAAATTTATATTATGCACGATCTCCTGCATCGTTAGTTTGCAGTATGATGTTACTCTAAAATTTTAGTTACAGCTCTGGGTAACTTGGCAAGGTAGCACAGATTGACTGTCAATATTTTTTAGGGCGCTTTCTTTGCCACCAGCGCTAGAAGCCCTCAACCGAGTTAGTATCAGGAAGCTGATTTACAGTGTTTTTTTTTGTTTTTTTTTTTTTTTGTTTTTTTTTTTTTTTAATTCGTGTTTCATAGAATATACGTATATGTCCTTGAACTAAAACCAATCAACGCTAAAAACTTCATCTACAATGGACGCTAGCTAACTATGTTCCCATTGGTTTAGAACAAATAAGAAGAATATCGAAACCGAAATTATTAATAATTAGCTGTTCTCTCTTATAGTCATATTCGCTGAAACATAGGGCAGTAGTTTGAACAGAGATTGGCCAATATTAACTGACATACGAATTTAAATTGTTTTAACTGTAAAGGATTTAAACAAGAAATGTACAAATGAATATCAATGGTTGATATTGCTGGCATTAGCAAAGTAGTGAATAAAACGTCGGTGGGCACACAGAAAACTTCGAGCCCGACTTTGGGTATGAGTGTTTTTAACTGAGCATTGTTTTTTTCTTATACTAGCCTCACTCAGTTGTGCAAATATGAAACATTACAAACTCTCAACACTTTTTTGGACTGAATCAAATCACTATCAGCTGGCTGAATCGACACAAAGGCAAAATGGCATTTTTTTATTATTATTATTATTTTATTTTTTTTAGTAGAAATCAGTTTCGTTCTGTCTTCCTTTTGTCTGGTGCAGTGGACACAATATATCAACCAACTCCATTGGTACCCGAAATTTCACATAGGAACATTCCGACAGGATCGAAATGAACACATGTTAACCCAACTCTGATTTGTGTGCGTTGTGTGAAATTTGCTGTTTTAAAATCTGGTAGCTACGTCAGGTACCGACCACTTACTTTATTTTAGTATATCTTTAAGGATCCAAATAAATAACTTTGAAATCTGAACAGAGCACATTAACCTTTGGTAACTTAATGTCAGACTTTGCACTTTTAGCTATGTTGATATGAAAAGTATGAATCACATTGCGAAGAATGTATACAAACTATTTTTTTTGCCTATATCTGTACGTGTCTTCGACGTCAAGCTCATTAGAGGCAGAAAAATACTGGGGCCTTTTGAAGCAACATTCCTGGCATTCGCCTGCATTAATCTCGGGAAATCATGAAAACCGAAATCTGAATGGTCGGGCGGGGATTCGAGTCTGTCCTCTCGCATGCGAGGCCAGAGAGCAGCCGCTCACCCATCACGCTCGGGCAAACGTTTCTAGTGATCTTTAGATCTATGCATGTATACCCAGGGTTGTAGGCGTTGAACTTGTGAACCAAAATAAATTTGAATTTCCTTATCTTCACACACGAATTTCTTTGCTGATATCCCTTTTAAACTTCCCTACAGTAGAAAAGGAATCTTGATGTCAAGGTTATCAAATTGGAAGATCCGTCTAATGCCATCATAGTTCTTTTTCTTCTTCTGGTCCGTATCTGTTCCGAATGTCGGCAACCATCTTGGCTGTCTTATCTTACTGGTTGATATTTGGATTAACTCTGTTGTTGTCTTGGAGGTCCATGTTCTCAGATTTTTTAACCAAGAAGTTCTTCTTTTACAGCACTTCTCTATCCTGGTATTTTCCACTGGAGAATAGACTGCAGGAATTTATAACCGCTATTATTCTCCTCATGATCTGGCCAAGATACTGAAGCTTTCGTGTTTTGCAGTGTTCAATATTTCCATATCTTTTTTTTCATTTTGCGGAGCACTTCAGCATTTGTGGTGTGTTCTGTCCATGGTATTCTCACCATTCTTAGATATAGCTACATTTCAAAAGCATCTAACCTTTTACTTATAGTTTCTGTTAATGTCCACGATTCAACGCCTTACAGGGGACAGAGAACACATAGCAGCGCAGGCGTCTCATTTTCGTGGTAATCATTAAATTACAACTTTTAAAAAGGTTATTTATTTTATTGAAAGTAGCCCTGGCTTTACGAATACGTACTTTACTTCATCAGATGGATCCCATTGGTTATTTACCGTGGTGCCAATATACTTATACCTTGATAAACATTGAATGGTCTTCTGGTTAATCATAATCATAATTGTTTTTGCCAATTACCATTGCATATTTGATTCTATTTCGTTTATCTTATTTAATACCTTCTGCTTTAAAAGTTAAGTCCGTAAATATTTTACTAAATTCTGTGTGGTTTTTGAGAGTTATTTGTCTGATAAATGAAATGGACTATTTCAAATTGCTTAACCGTGAAGAAATTAACTTTCTAACTGTTCCAAGAATTATATTCTAAAGGTGTTTTTTTTTTGTGACGATCAATCTTTCTCCAATCAAACATAACCAAAATCGATATATGAGGTATCGTTTTAAAGATTAAATTCTCCGCTTTTGTAACATCATTAAGAAAGTAATTATTCTAAATTCAACCGGTGAATGGCAAAATTATAAAAAAACAAGATGACGGATATGTGATAGTTCAGATTCAAGCTGCTAGGGTTCGCTGGAGTCTATATGGAGTGATCTCGTTTCCGCTAGTTAGCAGCAAAAATGTGCGGAAAAACATTCATGAAAATATTACTGAAAATCTAATTTACTTGTGTGCAAAAAGTTTTTGATATAAGTATTTTGTAGTTTAAAAGTTTAGTGTAAATATTTTGTAATGTTAGTTACATTTCAATCTTAATGTCTATTATACATATTTTGTTTATTGTTACAAATTACCACGAGTTTTTGTGATACCGGCACGTATGTTTAACGCGTTTAAAAGTGTTTTCTAATTGTTTTCTAAGACGTTGTAAGTTTTTTGCGTTGTAATAACTAACTTTCTCCTCCTTTGTCTTCGTCCCGGGAGCAACATGTAAGTAACTTTTATACGTATGCTGATTCTGCTTCTCCTCTCGTTTCATCATAGTGCCGCATGAACGCCAGTGTACCGTCTGCCAGCATGGCGCAGCGGGTAGCGTCACGAATTGCGGTACCGAAGGTCGCCGGTTCAATCCCGCCCACTGACAAAAATTATTTAATTCTGTTTATTATTTCCAGAAGATTCTACATGTTTCCTAAGGTCACTTGTAACTTCTACTTGTTAACTACTCTTGTAATCTCTAGTACGTTCTATCTGTGTATAAATAGAAGAGCATTCTGCCCAAGAGGCAGTCAGTGCTGCGTGTATGTTTGAGTTCTCAATAAACCTGTTCTCAGTTTAAGTGCTGTGTTCATTGACAAGTAACCTTCGAATTCACACCTGCCCCGGTTGCAACGCGACATAGTTTGGTGGAGATGTGGGTAAACGATCCCAGTACCTCTCGCAAGCCAAGCGAGAGGTACTGGGATCGTTACCCAGCATCTCCACCAAACTATGTCGCGTTGCAACCGGGGCAGGTGTGAATTCGAAGGTTACTTGTCAATGAACACAGTCCTTGGTCATCTCCGGTGGTCCTCGTAAAGAAGAAGGACGACGTGTCTTTGTTATTTAGATGACATTGTTGTTTTCTCGAAAACATTTGAAGAACATCTGAGTCGCCTGTCAACGGTGCTGAAGTGTGTTCAGACTGCAGGACTCCGCCTCAATCCGAAGAAGTGCCTCTTCGTCGCCAAAGAGATAAAAATCCTGGGGCACCTGGTCAACGGAGATGGCGTCCGCGCTGATCCAGATAAAGTAAGGGCAGTCATGGAATTTCCAACTCCTCAGCACATTCGTGATGTGAGAAGCTTTCTTGGGCTGTGCTCATACTTCCGGCGTTTCATAAAAGGATTCTGTAACATGGCACGTCCACTGCAAGAACTTTTGCAGGGAGACGCCAAGTTTTACTGGGATGAAACTAAAGAAAGATCTTTCCAGGCACTTAAGGAGGCTCTAACTTCCGCACCAGTTCTAGCCTTATACGACGAGAATGCAGAAACTGAACTTCACACTGACGCCAGCGGTTATGGGATCGGTGCAGTGCTTGTGCAAATTCAGGAAGGTGCTGAGAAGGTGATAGCCTATGCATCAAGAGTACTCTCTAAGCCCGAGATAAACTACTCTACAACCGAGAAAGAATGCCTCGCAGTTGTCTGGGCTATCAACAAGTTTCGTCCGTATTTATTCGGCAAACCTTTCACCGTCGTGACAGACCACCATTCTTTATGTTGGCTAACCAGCTTGAAGGATCCATCAGGTCGACTAGCAAGATGGGCACTTAGACTTCAAGAGTACGACGTCACGGTGGTATTCAAAAACGGACGCAAACACAAGGATGCCGACAGCCTTTCAAGGAATCCTTTAATAGAACACAACAGCATGAATGGAATTTCAGCCCTCGCTGAATTAGGTGACGTTGCAGCTGAACAGAGGGAAGATTCAGAGTTATTAAGAACCATAGACGCCTTGGAGAAAGGAGAACCGGCCAAAGGAGAGTTTCAATTGATAGATGGGACATTGTATAAGAACAACTACGATCCACTAGGCCCCAAGTGGCTTCTGGTCGTTCCAGCTCATCTCCAGCCAGCTATTCTCAAGTATTTCCACGACGCTCCAATATCCGGTCATCTGGGATTTGTGAAGACCCTGGACCGAATCCGACGCAGGTATTACTGGAAGGGTCTCTACCGATCTGTCAAGCATTATGTGAGTCACTGTAAAGAGTGCCAGCGACGGAAACATGTGCCGCAATTACCTCCAGGTCATCTAGTACCAATTCCGCCTGCAGCAGTTCCATTCCACCGAATTGGGATCGACCTTTTAGGGAGGTTCCCGAAGTCGACAGCCGGTAACCGATGGATAATAGTCTGCACCGACTACCTCACGCGCTACGCTGTCACCAAACCTGTGCCGACTGCAGAAGCTCCAGAGGTTGCAAAATTTCTAGTAGAAGACATTATTTTGAAGCATGGAGCACCACGTGTGATGATATCCGATCGTGGAAAGGTATTCCAGTCAAGACTAGTATCAGAGGTCATGTCAAGATGCGACGTTGTCCACAGGATGACAACTGCATACCACCCTCAGACAAACGGTCTCACAGAACGCTTCAACAAGACATTAGCCGATATGCTGTCGATGTATGTGGATGTTGAGCAGAAGGATTGGGATACAATACTGCCAGTGGTCACATTTGCTTATAATACAGCAAGGCAAGATACGACAGGCTTCACTCCGTTTTTTCTGCTCCATGGCCGTGAAGCTGAGACCACAATGGATACGCTGTTCCCATTCCAGCCGGACGACACTCAGGATGACTATATAAAACAGCTCATTACCAGGGTCGAAGAAGCAAGACAGCTGGCTCGCATACGAACACTGGCCACCCAGGAGAGGGACCGTCAGCGGTATGACGGCAAGCACCGACCTGTTGCGTACAACCCAGGAGATCTCGTATGGATTTTTACCCCTGTCCGGAAGGTTGGGCTATCAGAAAAGTTACTGAAGCGGTACTTTGGTCCGTATCGTGTCATACGCCGCCGGTCAGACGTCACATACGAAGTCGAGGATTATGAGCCGTCTTCGAAACGACGAAAGCGAAGGGACATTGTTCACGTCCTCCGCATGAAGCCTTACTACAATCCTGACGAGCAGCTAGGCACAACCAGCTTCTTGTTCAAGGACTCTGAGGACGGTTTGGATACTGAGGAAGTCGGACAGGAAGATAATAGTACAAACAGGAGGGGCCCTCCAGAACTGCCATACAGAGGACCCACGACAAGATCAAGATCCAGGACACTTCAGCGTGCCCCAAAAGAAATCTAACAGCGGGACGCTGTTTTCCTCAGGAGAGGGAGCAATGCCGCATGAACGCCAGTGTACCGTCTGCCAGCATGGCGCAGCGGGTAGCGTCACGAATTGCGGTACCGAAGGTCGCCGGTTCAATCCCGCCCACTGACAAAAATTATTTAATTCTGTTTATTATTTCCAGAAGATTCTACATGTTTCCTAAGGTCACTTGTAACTTCTACACATTTCATTTGTTAACTACTCTTGTAATCTCTAGTACGTTCTATCTGTGTATAAATAGAAGAGCATTCTGCCCAAGAGGCAGTCAGTGCTGCGTGTATGTTTGAGTTCTCAATAAACCTGTTCTCAGTTTAAGTGCTGTGTTCATTGACAAGTAACCTTCGAATTCACACCTGCCCCGGTTGCAACGCGACAATATCTACGGCCGCAGATCGCCGCCTGGAGTCCTGGGCGGATGTGGCCGCAATCCGAACCGACGTAGAGGACACACAGGACGTCGCCGCCATCCAGAGCTCCCAGTCGCGCTCCTCCCGACACCACAACCGGGGACCGCTTCCTCAGAAGGACATCGAACCGGCCCGTTCCGGCAGGGGCACCAAGTCTCGGCAGCAGCAGCGGATCCCGCAGCGCCGACGCCGCAGCCCGCTCCGCCTACCCTCCTGCCCCGCCTGTTATTCAGCACATGAGAGGGAAAATTGTCCGGATCGTTGGGCTGAATGCTCACGTTGCGGCAAGGAAGGACACCTGGCGTCCGTCTGCCGCATCAACACCACCAATGCCAATCCCGGCTCTCGCCGCCCAGGGTCTTACCAAGACAGGTTGGGCGGCGCACCTATGGATATAAATCAGGTAGACACTTCCACAGCATCCAAACTTTTCATTGACGTTACGGTCAATGGCAAGCCCCTGCGCCTACAAGTCGACACAGGAGCAGCAGTCTCATTGCTTAATTATACTACTTATGTGCAAATTGGCTCGCCCCCCCCTCTCGCCGGCCCCCAAGCGCCTCCTGACATACAACAAACAGGAAATGGCACTCCTGGGACAATTCACAGCAAACGTCATGTATAAGTCTGTACATCGTTCAGTCCCCTTTTTAGTAGTTAACAGTTCTCTCACAGCAGACTTATTTGGACTGGACGCTTTCCGCTTATTCGGATTTTCAATTGAGGATAACATACACCTCGTATCTCAGCATGTTCCTTTTCCTGAAGTGGACGCCCTTTGCACCGAGTTTCAGGACCTGTTTCACCAGGCGTCGGCTGTGCAAAGGACTTCGAAGCATCACTCCAACTCCGGCCGGACGTACGGCCTCGATACTTCCGGGCACGCCAGGTACCCGTAGCGCTTCAACAACCACTTCAGGAAGAACTTCAACGTCTCCAAGACGAAGGGATCCTCCAGCCGGTGCGGTTCAGCCCCTGGGCCACACCGTTGGTCATAGTTCAGAAGCCAGGACGCCGCTTACGTCTCTGTGGTGACTTTAAGACCACCGTCAACCCGCATCTGCTGGTAGACGACTATCCACTTCCGAGACCGGACGACCTCTTCCGTAAACTAGCAGGAGGTACCTACTTTACAAAAATTGACCTGGCAGAAGCATACCTTCAAATCCCTTTGGATATCCAGTCCCGACAATACACAGTCATCAACACTCCCTCTGGCCTCTTCCAACTCAACCGGCTCATGTTCGGCTTGGCCAGTGCTCCAGCGATTTTTCAACGGTATCTCGAACAACTTCTCCAGGATATTCCGGGATGCATCAACTATCTCGACGACATAGTCGTCACGGGACCCTCCGCTGCCGAACACATGACCAACCTCCGCCTACTCTTCCTCCGCCTCCGGGCAGCAGGATTGAAATGCAACCTTTCCAAGTGTCAATTTTTTCAACAATCCATTTCCTACCTGGGTCACATCATCGCTCAGGAAGGCATTTCCTCAGCATTTTCCTATGTGGACGCTATTTCCAACTTACCTCGGCCTCAGGATCTACATCAGTTGAAATCTTTTTTAGGCAAGATTTCATACTACAGAAAATTTATACCCTCAGCAGCACAAGTGGCAGCACCCCTGTACCACCTCTGTCGCAAGAATGTCCCGTTCCGTTGGACCCCAGCTTGCGAGACCGCATTCCACACCCTTAAACAGCAGCTCAAGTCCGCAGCATGCCTCATGCCATACACTCCAAACCTCCCCTTGATACTTGCCACAGATGCATCCGATTACGGTGTGGGGGCAGTTCTGTCTCATAAATTACCAGATGGCACGGAACGCCCCGTAGCTTACATCTCCAAAGCCCTATCGGCTGCTCAGCTTAAATATTCTCAAATCGAGAAAGAGGCGCTAGCTATTGTTTTTGCCTGCTCCAAATTCTATTCCCTTTTATATGGGATTTCTTTTCATCTCATTACCGACCACAAGCCACTCCTATCACTATTTGATCCGTCCACACGTCTGCCTACCAAAACATCCCACCGCATCCAGCGTTGGGCACTATTCCTGTCCCAGTTCAGATATACCATGCACTTCCGTACCACCTCCAGGCATGCCAATGCAGACGCCTTATCCAGACTACCGCAGGGACCAGACCTTGCCTTCGACAAGTCGGAACTTCTGGTGTTCCAGATCGACGATGACATACAAGAAGCACTGAAGACATTTCCAGTCACGGCCTCAAAAGTCGCGGCAGCCACAGGGGAGGACCCCCTCCTCCGTGTCATCCGACACCACATCCAACACGGGTGGCAAACACGTTCCCCTCCACGCCATCATCAAGACCTCAAGTTCTACTACTCCATCCGCCACCAGCTCTCAGTAGTAGAGGGAGTGCTTCTCCGCACAGAACCAAATTCCACCCCGAGGGTCGTCGTTCCGAGATCCCTACAGCCGACAATCCTCCAAACTCTCCACCAAGGACACTGGGGAATTGCCCGCCACCAAATCCCTTGCCAGACGTCATGTATTCTGGATCGGCCTTACCACGAATGTCACGGAGATGGTGCGGCGCTGTACCATCTGTGCCCGACAACTGCCCCGCCCCCCTCAAAAGTTCCTTTCCTGGCCGGCACCGTCCGGACCCTGGGAACGCATTCACCTCGACTTCGCTGGCCCATTCCTAGGCCACCAGTGGCTCCTAGTGACGGATGCCTTTTCCCACTTCCCATATGTCGTCCGTTGCTCCACAATCACCACAGAGGTCACCATTTCAGCCCTCACGAAGATCTTTTCCATCGAAGGATTACCATACGCCATCGTCACAGATAACGGACCGCAATTTCGAAGTCGTGAATTCCTATCCTTCTGTACCGCCAACAATATCCAACACCTTCTCACCCCGCCCTTCCACCCCCAATCTAACGGGGAGGCGGAACGGCTAGTCAGAACATTCAAAACCCAAATGACCAAATACACCACAAGTCACAAACTCGAAGAGGCATTGACACTCTTCCTCAGTTCCTATCATACCACTCCAGTGGGGGCCAAAAGCCCGGCGGAATTGCTGCATGGCCGCCAACCTCGCACTCTCCTCCATCTCCTCTTACCCCCGCCCAAAGTACAGGTACCTTCGGGCCCATTCCGTTTCACCCCGGGCTCCCTAGTCTGGGCCCGCGGGTTTGGCTCCCGGGCCGGTTGGCTTCCGGGGGTCATCCAGCGGCCCCGGGGCCGCCAACTGTTCGACGTCAGCCTGGATGGCCGGATAGTGCGACGCCATCGAAACCAACTACGTCTCCGCTACCCCACGGCACCGTCCTCTTCCAGCACGCCACGGCCATCCACTTCTTCCTCTCCTTCCCTGCCACCTCCACCACTCCTGCCGTCTAACCGTTGCTCAGGGACAGTTACAGCGCCACCACCGACGCCACAACCTGTCGGTCGCTCCGACACCCTTCAGCCGCAGCCTCTCGACCACCTGCGGGGACCATCTTCAGCGCCTCCCGTACAGCCCCCGGCCATCGACGCCGACGAACCGATGCCGTTAGCTCCACAAGTTCCTCCACCACAACCTGCACCACGACGCAGGTCGGCACGCATCGCCAGGGGAACAGCTCCGTACTCCCCCGGAGGTAGCCTTCATAGTCTGCTCCAGGGCGCCGCGGCAGACGACCTCGCAGACGTTGCAGACATCGCTTCCCCCCCCCCCCCCGGGAGGGAGGTATGTTCAGTCTGCCAGTAAAGGCCCCTGCCAGGCAGACCTCACACACAACGCGCCTGCACGCCGGGATACATATACGACTCCAAACAGGCGCAGAGGCATCAAAACAAACCAGGAAAACAAATAGAATCATCTAGAGGCTAATTGGGACTATTTCTTACAGAGGTCGCCGTACTACCACACAACGGAATTCCTGCGCCAGGCCGCCTATATAAGCGTAGCCGGCCGCTCCACCGCCAGTTCCGGCCTGACCGCGGAACCAGCTTCAACTACAGAAGACCACCGGAAGTTCGCGAGAAGTAGAAGCCGTCTCTCTCTACCCCGGATCAGGACCAGGCTAAATTTCTCGACGGTCATCCGCTTACTGTACCACATTTGTTATTGTTTACCAGTGTTTTGTGTACCTAGTAATGAACCTCAAGGAACCATTAAGTGTAGTTCACTTCACTACTGCCCTGAGCGGCAACTTCAGGAGGGCGGCGAAATCAAAGAATAGCCTAACACCGTCCCAGGCGGCCATCTTAAATTCGTAAATCCGCCACTGATTTTTAGACTCCATGCGATACATTTTTTATTTAAATTGTAATGATCCATGGCCCGAAAAACTCAGACCCTAGACATAGAAGACATTTAACTGACCGAAATGTTTGCCAACTGGCAACTAGTTTAGAGTCGTGACCATACCTAAAACACGGCGACGGTTTGACACTCAGTTGAAAACAATCGGGAAACAGAGGAATGTTTGTTAGACGTGGAGGTGAAATAAAAGACAAATATACAGGAAGAACGAAATGGTTGAAAGAAATTAGTAAAAAATGTCGAGGAGAAAGGAGTGAACAGGAGAACAGAGGAAGGATATACTTTGGTTGACAGTAAGGAAAAGTTGGAGTCTTATATTTCAGGCAAATTCGGTCAGCTATTTTAAACTGCACGTGCTTTTGACACTCAGTTTAATGTAAAAGTGACATTAACTTTAGATGATGCGTTTCTTATTTTTATAAAACGTTTCAATGACTCTTATATCAAGGTGACAATCAGCCGTCTGCAATTAACGAAATTCCCTGTTCCTTCTTTATGAGTTACATAGGTCCGAAATAACTACCACGAATTATGACGCAATGACATATGAGGACAGTCGAAGGTTTCAGACACGCAGGTTTTTTTGTGCATCTTGACTTTGTTCTTGACACTGACTAAGAGAAAAACGTCCGTATATGTTACGTCACAACGTTCAGACGATATGTTGTGGCAGTCGAAGAAATCACTCGATTTGACTAGCCTGCAGAGCGGTATGATCGATCAACAATTGAAATCGCACAAACTGCGGCAAATTTGCTGATAGGTTTCAGAAGTGGCTAAATATGCCATCACGATGGTGCCATTGTGGGGTTAACAGGCAAATGGTTGAACATTTAGTGACGTTTAGCGTCCAAAATGAGCGTGAGTTATTACAAGTCATGAAATAATAGCTGATGCATTAGGGAAGATTATAAGATTCTTGTTATTTTAATAAATTATATATTCAGTAAAAACGTTTATTTTTCATATCTTCATACTGAATACCTTACACTAACTCCAAATAACAATACAATATTTTCTTCCAGCAGAATCTCTCTTCTCTGCTACCATCAAAAACTGCTTGGCAACCCAAACGACCACAGATGCTCCGTGTCCCCAACAGCCACGTCAGAGATGCTAATAATTATTCTCAAATAAGAACTGTATAGCAGGCACAGATCATATTTTAAAAAATATAAATGTATAATCAAAGTGAGGAAACTTCGTTTCCTTACAAGGTGCGGTGAACCCGTCCAGTCATCCAGATTTCAGTTTTCGATGGTTTTCCGGAATCATTCCAAGCGAATGTCAAAATTGTTCCTTCAAAAGACCGTGGGGAAATTCCTCCCCGTTCTTAGACACTATCCTTTCCCGTCTCTAATTAACTCGATATCAACAAGGTGTAAGGACAGCAGCTAAAAAAAATCTTCTGTATACTTTGGGGGAATTCATTAATTACGTGAGGTGTCTTTTGCGTA
>JARYHS010000436.1:0-17968 GCA_031002005.1 Vandiemenella viatica | reverse complement strand
TAGTTTACTGTCACATTTTTTTTTAATATTTACTGTAGTATTCTGAAAATATGAGCTCTTAATCAAACGAAATATGAATACTGAAATTTCCTATTTCCTTAATCAATAGAATTACAATACAGCTGCATCGAGATTCGTTTCAAGACACAATACAAATCGAAACTTGGAAATGTTTTCGTAGCTATTGTTACGAGTGATTAAATGCCAAAAAGCGCCACGTTTAGAATTTATAAGCACTGCGTGTGTACTAACATCGTGAGGAGTGGCTATCAAACAAGTGTTTCAGTACCTAGTTTTAGGCGTTATCAGACGGTCTAGTTTGCAAGACTTTAATCAAATGATGCTGTTATGTGTTGCGCAGAGCTGTTAGACTTCTAGGAAGCCAGACAGACATCAGCATTAGTGCATGTGTGTGCGTGCGCTGTGAACTAGGGTGCAATTAACGCTGAGCACGGCCAGTGTAATCCTAGAGAGAGCCCACGACCCCACTAGCGCTGGACGGGGGCAGCTCAGCGGAGCTCATTCCCTGCAATTCGCCGCTCCACCGGACCGCCGATCTCATATTCCGTCCACCGAGCGACTGATCTCGAAGTTGGTAAAGTCTTCTGGCGTCGTGAAGAAGGAACTTGCTCTACGGAGGGGGTCGATCATCATCAGGGGGTGAGCGTCGAGGGCGGAAGAGACAGCGTCTCAGCCCAGCGGAGCAAGGTGGGGTGGTTCACGCCTGATCACCTTGCAGTTATGGGAGATGACCGCCAAACTCTAGTTGGCTTGCTCGGTACTAGCAACTCGGATTGTGGAAGACGACAACTTTACGCACTGAAGTTGATTCAGTAATGAGACTCGAGAAAGTGTTTCTGGGCCAGTAATTCTTCCAGTACTTCTGGAGAATGAATTAGTCCATGTTATAATGAATATTTTAACAGCTTTGAGAAGGACAAACTAGACGAAACATTTGTCTCCTAATAAGAGGAATACTTTAAGACCGGATTCTGAATTGTTCAAATGTGTATTACCAACTTTCAAAAGTCAATTTTTTTATGAGAATTCAGTTTTTCCAGGCGTATAAATGAAACAAAATCTTCACGGGCTATCTACCGGACAATATCTTTATTACACATAATTTCTGTAATACACAACGTTTCGGAAGCAACCTCCACTGCCTTCGTCAGGTAAGATTACGTGACGAAGGCAGCGGAGGTTGCTGCCGAAACGTTTTTTATTAAAGAAATTATGTTTAACAAAGATATTATCCGACAGATAGCCCGTGAAGATTTTGTTTCGATTTTTATAATTTTAATACGTCTTATTAATAAGGATATATCCCACTAGAATGAAGATATTCAGTGATAATCTCTATATTTTATAAAAGCCGTCCAATTCGATTATAGATAAACCTACAGTTACAAATTTTGTTGGAAAACTATTTTTTTTTCCAAGCGTGGTGGCTGATCGGTTAACGTTCTGGCCCCACATTGGGGAGGACGTGGGTTCGAATCCCCGTTCGAGCACCTAGATATGGGTTTTCATGGTTTCCCCAAATCACAAAAGGCGAATGTCGGGATGCTTCGTTAAAAAGCCCATGGTCGAATTCCTTCCCGTACCTAGCCCCCATCCCATTCCGTACCTAGCCCCCATCTGACTCTAATGACCTTGATGTCGACGAGGTGTAAACGCATAAGAAAAAAACTATAATTTTTCGATAATATTATGGGGTACTTCATGTCACACAGCCTGTTGTCCCTTAACGCGACCTTCACCTCTGGTATAGCTTGTTGTGTTGTGTGAAGTACGCCAGAATGCTTCGGTGGTTCAGATTCTACGTTAAACTGTAGGTTCCCACCAGGCATAACACCCCTAACTGTAACACGAATGTGTTCACATCCTAAGCAAATTCAATGCAAAAAACGAAGCCTTAACATGGCCCTAGTTGGCCCAAACGAACTTACATATATACGTATATCTCTCGATATACAAATAAGCGAAATATCGTGCATTGATTCAGAATTTAATGAACCGCAACTAAATTTAAAAAAGCGTAATATCCCAACTTAATTGCTTTTACCGATTATATAAAACATTCAGCAAATTATATTCGAAAAAAATACTGAGAAATTATTTTTGACTATAGTATACCGATGTATTTCTTGACAGCTGTGCAAGGTTTATAAGAAATTAAAGTACTGAAAAAACCACCACCGAAAATAATGTCCGCATTATACAGGGCTATCCATTATCACCTGAGCATCAGTTTAGTGACCCAGCTGTCCCATTCACACGTTATATTTGAGCAGATTTATTCTTGGGTAGGAGATGGATGGCTCAGATTGCAATATCTGTATCGCACTTTACAACAGCACCTAGAATACTGAAATGTGTCTCATCTTGCAAATTACCAATCCTAGAAAAAAAAAAAACAAAAAAAAACGTAAATCTCTGAACACATTCACGGCGCTTACCTTATTAAAAAAAATTAAAATAAAATATAAAAAAGATGACTTAGAAACTGCTAGGATTGAAATTGATTTGCTGAAGGAAATTGCTGATCAAACCGGTTTACAGATATCTTTTGAGAAAACGAAATTAATGACTAACATCAAGGATGCTCCACCAAAACTTCAAACCAAATACGGGGACATTAATCAAGTGGAAAAATTTAAGTACCTTGGTGAGATCATTATGAAAAATGGTTTGGACAAAGAAGCTATTCGGGAAAGGATTCGCAAACTAGAAATAGCATACCAAACTTCGCGAGAGGTCTATAATAAAAAATGTCTTTCACAAAATACTAAAATACGTCATTATGAAACAGTTTTGAAACCAGTAGTTTTGTATGCAGCTGAAACCTTGTTCCTGAATGCCGATAAAGGACTTCTGGGAGAACTGGAGAAAAAAGAGAGAAAAATTATTAGAGGAATTCTGGGTTCCAACTTTAAGAATGGCGTCCTTCATAAGAAATCCAACAAAGAAGTCTACAGCAAAATTGAGAAAATCACTGAAACAATCCGCAAAAGACGGGCTCGATTCTATGGCCACCTCAAACGGATGGAGGAGAACAGACTAACAAAAAAAATCTTTAACTTATTTGATTCCAGACCCAAAACTGTAATGCCCTGGTTCGTAAATATTAAAGAAGATCTCCATTTGATGGGGCTAGAACCAGAAGATGCTTTAAACAGAGATATGTTTCGGAAGAAGTTAATGACAAGTGGGACAAGCCGAGACGAACAATCCAATGGAAGACGCGGTACACTCTGGACAGAGGAGCGAAAACAGGCGCATTCGAAACGAATGAAGGAGTTCTGGGACCAAAAGAAGAAGAAACTCGCTGCCAAATGCACAAAGGCTTAACGTGGTCCTAGTTGGCCTCAACGAATAAATTAAATTAAATATAAAAAAGATAAACAGTACACTCTTCTGCGAAGAAATATTGCTGTAAATTTCAAGTGTTCTTCAAAAAATAAATCAGACTTTGGTTTGCCTTAGATTACTGAATACGCGTTTCATATATTGGTGAATTTTATTGTTGATGCAAACAATTATACGCACTGATTACAGATTTTTGGTATCCATGCAATGCTATTCTTTATGTATGGAGAAGGATGTTGAAGTGTACTGGACGGTTCTTCCCACCGGTTAATGCTAAACAAATGTTCTGCTCCCGCACCAAAAATGATAAGGCAGATACGCATTTAGGAAGAAATATAGCCAACATAATGACTTAATGGTACAAAAATCTTTTACAACAGTTCCGGAATAGTAACAGTACCACATCTTGATACTAGAAGTAATTGTATATCTCGCTGTTTGCAAATGTCTTGAATTCAGTATAACGTACGCGTTGAGAGCTACGGGAATGCAAAACTGTTACGAGAGCATACTTCCGCGTTCGACTCTATTTTTTTAACTTATGATTTTACGCCTCGTCGACATCGAGGTCATTATAGGCGGGACAAGGAACGGTTAGGAAGTCGGCCATGGCCTTTTGACGGAAGCATCCCGGCATTCGCCTGGAGTGATTTGGGGAAACCATGGAAAACCCAAATCTGGATGCCCGGACGGGGATTCGAACCGCCGTCCTCCCGAATGCGAAGCGAGAGCGTTGGCCACTCACCCACCACGCTCGGTCCCGCAAAGATACAATCTCTATTACTAAGAAGGTATGGTTATCGAAATCTGATGGCACACGAATATCTTTAATACCTATTGATTTTATTATGCATACCACTATGCAACAGAATAAAGAATAGTGTTTTTAATGCAAGCTTTGTCACACAAAGTACTGGTGTACATTTTACAGTTATCCAACGTCTATAGCTTTTTTAAACTATCAGTAATGAAATTGCTCATAACCACATCACCATACATCAGAGAGGATATATAGGGAAATACACGGTTGCAATGGACATTTCTTCGCTGGTGTTCTGTCGAATAGTTCCATCACATTACGACGTCACAACAGATACATCGGCTCCCTCCAGTGGGTGATCTAGTAGTCGGTAAGAGAGTACGACAGAATTTTTCCTAATATCTGGACAGTTTTATTATCAGAACTTTGTTGTCTCTAAATACTTATACGTAGACGACGCGCAAATATCTGCGGAGGTGGAAAAATAAAATTATGATTATTTAGATCTTAATATTTTATCAAAAATAAATTTAAAATCAGAAAAGTATATTTTGATACCAGATTACACAATTTTTTTTCGTACGTAAAAGTCTACTTCCACACAATTCGAGCGTTGATCGCCCTGATCTGAAGCCATGCTGCTCTTTTCTTAGCTCTATATCCACCCTGTCACGTATTCTTTTTTCAATGATATTCTCATAGACTTTGGCACATCAGCGTGATACCTCTATAATTTTTAAACTTCTTCCAGCACCATTTTTTGAATATAGGTACGATTGTTCCTCTTTTCCAGACTTCAGGGGTTGCGCAATGATTCCACACCTTTCTCATTACACAGTAACATAGACATAAATTTGCAAATAATAATAACTGAAAAACTCTTAATCAGTGATTAGTGTTTGTCTTTGTAACAATGCTGAGTTTGCTGCAATTTCACGTATTTCTCCTTACTAAGGAAGAATATTACTTCTAAAAAAAAAAAGAATAGTAACAGGCCTACTACTTCGTTCCTTTTAACTACACATATGAGTTTTAAGTATTCTAGCATACGTAGGAATTTTTTTTAAATATTTAACTTTCGCTGGATGTTGCCGCTACTGTGTTTGTATCGACTCGGCCTCTATTGGGGAGACATACGGGAGCGTATTGCGTCGTTGGAGTTCTGATGAGGCTTCGCCCTTGGCCCCGGTGATGGAGATGTTTACTGCGTGGTACTCATAAATTCGACGCCACACCTAATGGAACCTTGCGTCCGACGGCTAGCCACGTGTGACTATGGCCTCCACACTGCCACCGGGGTATTCGACACAAAAAGTATGTCCCCGCTAACAGAAACTTTGAAACCTGGCGTTTCATGCATTCCGTTAAAGTGTATCTGGTGTCTGTTGATTATTTAAGGAGGAAAGAATTACGTGAAGTTTTTAATGGTTATCTGCTTTGCTGGTATAATTTAAAAACAACAATCATTTACATCCAGAGGTATCATATCAGTCTAAAAACTCTTACGATTTCGTTTTTAGTAACTTCATTGTTAACAGCCTTACGACTGGTTTGATACGATGTACTCTATCTTCCATATAGTCAGTTCTTTACTAACTACTGTAATTTGCTTCCTTCCCAGTTCTACAATCTCTATTCAACCTCTCTCCTAACAATATGCCTGTATCTCGTTAAGTTTCGTCCTTTGGGTTATTACTACCATATTGCAAATTGTACGCGTTTCTAAATATTTTTTCAGAACATTTCATTCACAGCATTCTGTGTAAATAAGCTTAAGTATGATAATTTCCCAACTATAACCAAAAAGGTGACGTAGCTTTGTGTCGCTAAAATACACTATGAAAATATTATCTTCACTTGGTTTGTTACTGACAACATTACATTAATACTCAGCTCCGCGAAATGCTTCGTTCTTACAGAGGAACTTAGTTTATTTCGTATTAAAGAGAAGCCAAAAGACTTGTTTTGAATCTGCTACGAAAAGAAAGTTGCCTAAATTAACTTAAACATTACAACGTATATATTTAAAGTGCTCACATTAAATTTTGAATTGTAGTTGCTTATTAAAGATGTTCGAATATTGAAAAATAATCCATTTTTAAATCAACACGATGAAAATAATTATATTGGCTGTTTCCAGGAATGTCTTGAATATGATCAGTTTATTTGATCTTATGAATTTACTTAATATATATACCACAGAGACGAACACTATAAAAGCAACTAATTACATTAACTCATTCGTCAGTTCGAACGTGCAAATGACACGATACAAGCCAATCGTATCATCCTTCTATTGATATTTACTATGAGAACACCGATGGAATACTATCTGTCATCATTGTTTAACGTATTCCTAATATTATTGTTTAGTTATGAGATGACAATAATAGCTTCACTAGGCGAAAAAGTAAATTTGCACTCATTACTTACATCGCAGTCCATCTGCTTCACGTTACGAAAGCATTAAGCGAACTGCAGCAACAAGATCTAAGGAGTTTTAGTCCAAGCGTCGGTTGTGAGTCATTGTTCCCACCTCGGCGCCGCTTTATGGCCTGTACACAACGCTAATGACACGCACACACATGTGTGGTGTATGCGGCGTCGTTTTACCTTCTCTAACCAAAGCAACTCTGTAAATACAGACTTTCGTAAACATTTTATATACACTTTTATTACTTTCCGGTAATAGCCGAAAACAAATACATAGTTTTACAAAAGTCTTCCCAGAGATTATATGAGGACCCAAATGAGTGGTTATCATTGTAATATTTATTACACATGTTTTACATTTCATTCCTCCCAGCAGAAGGCTGGGAGGCGGGCTGCTGGAGAGTCATAGGGGACTCTTTTCAGCCAATCTACTACTACGGGGAGGGAAGGGGATGGAAGGTCGGCCGTGGCCTTGTAGGGAACCATCCCAGCATTCGCCTAAGTGTCTGAGGGAAACCACGGAAAACCTCAGACAGGATGGCCGAACCGAGTTTAACCCCGGTCCTCCCGAATGATAGGTAGGAAGCCAATATTGGCCTCCTCCCATCTCGGTGACACATGTTTTTTTTTTTTTTTTTTTTTTTTTTTTTTTTTTTTTTTTTTTTTCATTTCTCCCAGCAGAAGGCTGGGAGGCGGGCTGCTGGAGAGTCATAGGGGACTCTTTTCAGCCGATCTACTACTACGGGGAGGGAAGGGGGATGGAAGGTCGGCCGTGGCCTTGTAGGGAACCATCCCAGCATTCGCCTAAGTGTCTGAGGGAAACCACGGAAAACCTCAGACAGGATGGCCGAACCGAGTTTAACCCCGGTCCTCCCGAATGATAGGTAGGAGGCCAATATTGGCCTCCTCCCATCTCGGTGACACATGTTTTTTTTTTTTTTTTTTTTTTTTTTTTTTTTTTTTTTTTTTTTTTTTTTTTTTTACCTTTCATTCCCCCAGCTGAGGGCCAGGGGCGAGCCGTTGGAGGGCATAACAATTGCCCTTTTCGGCTTTTGATACCTTATGCTCCCAAGAGTTTTTATTAATTAAAATGGTAGCAATTATAACAGACAGTAAATTTTTTAGAAGTAACAGTATTTACATATTTTTTATATTATAAAATAAAAAAGGACACATTTAACAGCTTTAGAAAAGTAGCAGAAATTAACAATTTAACATCAAGCAGAGCTTTTGATGATGAAGGTGTTTAAAAACTTAATAATTGAAACAACTTTCAGCAGTCATTGATACAGAATTTTTAGTGATTTTAATTATAGAATTTTTGTGATAGTTAACAGTTTACTATAAATAATAACATTAACTATAATCTTTAGGATTTTAATGACGATGAGATGAAGAGATGGGTGAGAATTGATTTTGGGACTGTACTTTTTCTTTGTATATATCAAAATATATACAGTAATCCTTGCTGCATTGGTAATGGTTTGAGTTTATTAATGCTTAGAAGTATTCGGTATAAATGTACTGCAATGTTTGGGCAGTGCCTGCGATATTAGATGTGAGAAATGTTTTCTGGTGTCTTCATCACTGCATTCTTCTAAAATTGAGAGTGCTATTATGTGAGGAGGATATATATACTTTTGCTTGGGGCGTTTGTGGTTTATAAGTTTTGCAGTGAGTAACGTAAGGAGATCGGGGCGGTTTGCAAGAAGGCGCTGACCATATTTCTGTCTGAGCAAAAATAGTCTATTACGAAGTGGTTCTAATTTGGATATTGAGTAAACCAAAGCAGATGGACTGGTGTGATCGAGGCGAAGGATGTTACGAAGGATACGGCGCTCACTAGATTCGAGATGCTCAATTTTGGAGGGGGGGAGGAGAGAGGAAATAGGGGCGGCATACTCCAAGATGGGGCGGACAAACATTTTGTAGGTGAAAAGTAAAGTGGGTTGGGAGTTGAAAGAAAGTTTCGGACGGATACATTTAATAAGGTTAGTGCGGGAAAATAGCTTCTGTGTTAGGGATTTGAAATGTTGATTAAAGTTGAGGGTTTTGTCCAGGTATATGCCTAAATATTTTACAAAAGGGGATATAGTGATTTTTGTATTCCAGATTTTAACTTTTAAATTTGATTCGGACTGGTAGAGAGTGGAAGTCTTATGTCTATGTTGGAATAGGACTGATTGAGTTTTTGTGGGGTTAGGTTTAATCCGCCACTTTTTAAAATAATTTTCAAGTGTCGTTAGATATCTATTGGCGCGGTGGTTAAGAAATAATGTATTTCGATGTGAACTCCAGTAAGCGGTGTCGTCTGCATATAGTGCCATAGATTCAGATGGCAGGAGAGGTCTAGGGATATCAGAAGTATACAATATGTAAAGTATGGGAGAAAGCACGGCGCCTTGCGGTACGCCGGCCTGAGGAGTGAAAGGGGAAGAAAGAGTATCATGAATTTTGATCTGGCAAGTCCGAAAAGAGAGAAAATTTTGAATGAGTTGAAGAAAAGTGGGGGGAAAGCCAAAGGAAGAAAGTTTGTAAATAAGTCCATCGTGCCACACCTTGTCAAAAGCCCTTTCTATATCCAGAAATATGGCGAATGTTGCATGACCTGCGTTTAAAGATTTGGTGATGTCGGATGTTAATGCAAGTAGGGGATCAGATGTTGAATGATGAGGGCGAAATCCGGCCTGAAATTGTGGTATTAAGTTCAGTGAGTTGGCGAAACGGAGGATGCGTGATTGAAGGATTTTTTCAAAGATTTTTCCAGGAACGGGTAAAAGAGAGATGGGACGATATGAGAGAGGGTCATGGAGCGGTTTTTTAGGTTTCGGTATCATAATGATTTGGGCGCGTTTCCAGAGAGGAGGAAAGTATGAGAATGACAGACAAGAGTTATAGAGGAGGTGGAGGAAGGGAATGATTACATGTCGAGGTGACGAACGGAGAATAAATCTGGTTATTCTGTCATGACCGGGTGATGAATTTCTACCTGTGTAGAGGGCACTTTCTATTTCCATATCTGTTATTTCAGTGATAAGTGAATTTTGTAATTCGTTTGGGACGTGAGGTGAGTGCAGGATGGACGGAAGGGTGCGTCTGACGAGTTTTTTGAATGAATCATCAAATAGGGGGTCACTCGGTGATGAGTAGATTTCCTTCATCGTTTCCGCGAACATGTCGGCTTTATCTGAATCACATGTTGATGTAATGTTGTTGACAGTCATTGGGTGGGAAGGAGAAGAGTATTGTCCTGTAAGGATTTTGAACCGTTTCCAATAAAGACCACCTCGTTTGTAATCAAGAGTAGCACAAGTCTGCTCCCACTGTTGTTGTCGGTGAAGTGCTACCTTTCGTCTAATAGTTGCATTCAGTCTGTTCCATTCACTCCTGAGTAATGGGTTATGATTATGTTTTAACTGCCGGTAAAGTCGGCGTTTCATGCGGATGAGAGGGAGCACGGAGGGTGGCAGCGTTGGCTTATATGGAAAAATTTTCTTATTCGGGATTGCTGAATCTAAAGCAGTCTGGAAGGTTCTCTCGAACTCTGAACATAGGTAGTCAATGTCTGAAGAATTTCTGACGTGAAACGGCCGAAGAAGAGACTCAGATATGGTAGATCGGAATTTTGACCAGTTAGCTTTAGAGTAGTTTTTAAACGATGCGAAATAGAGGGGAGGACTTTATTTTGTGGAAAGAAGACGAAAACGTGATGGGAATATGGTCACTGGTAATGGAGTCGCCGAGGCGTGCTGTAGATAGGGTATCATTGAGTGAAGGACTATATAGCACATGGTCAGGGGATGATGTGCCGCGAACAGAAACAAGTGTGGGAGAGTTTGTGGAAAGATGGCAAATATTTTCGGAAAGGATGAAGTCAAATAAGGGCAAGGCCTTTGGAATTATAGGAGTGATCTCCGAGGGATGTGTGCCGAGCATTAAAATCACCCAGAATTATAAAATTTTAAATGAGGAAAGATATTTTAAAATTCAACAGGAAGAGGATCTTGTGGGCGGGAGTATAAGCAAACTACAAGAAGAGGAGGCGAGTTTTTGTGGAAGACTTGAACGGCAACAGTTTCAAGGCAAGAGAACTGAGCAGGAAGGGAGACGTGTGTGGCAGAGATTGAAGATTTAGTGAAAATGGCTACACCACCCCTTGCATTGTCTGGCCGATCTCTTCGAAAGGTTGTATACCCAGAAATTTTTAAAGGGGATGAGGGAGAAGCGAAGGTTTCAGCCACGGCTACTATATGAGAATCATGTTTGATAACTGAGGTGTGGAGAAGAGTTCTTTTATTACGGAATCCACCAATGTTCACGTAGAAAAAACGTAAGGCTTCACTCGCCATTGTCGGGTATGTCTAGTCGGGAGAGGTAGGATGGAGGAGGTAGTTTGCTAACTGTGACGTGTAGTTGGTTGTTTTCTTGACTAATTTTAACAGTTCTATTTAGAAAATGTCGGGACTGTTGTTTCATGAGTTTTGATGATATCTTGTTTTCGGTCCTGAAATAGGTTAGTCAGTACGGTAATTAATAGTCTGATTAAATCGTCTTTTAAGGTTAGGTCGTCCACCATTTCAGAGTCAATAGTCTCAGGTATGGGAAGAGGGTCGTCTTGGCATTTAATTTTTGCTGTCATATTCGGAGCTATTGCTTCCTTAGGTTTCTTGGGACATTTTTTAGATGTGGCGTTATGAGAACCAGAACAGTTGGTACATTTTGGGGGAGCTTCTTTTTGGGGACATCTGATAATGGGGTGATCACCACCGCAGTGGGTGCATGTAGGGGTCCGTTTTGTGCATGAAATTGAAGGATGTTCGTAACTGAGGCAGTGGGAACATTGTGCTGGCAATGGAGGTGGAGGATGAGATGGCTCGGTGCGGTACCGAAACATCTGGAAGAAGAAGCCCTCTTCCAGAAGTTGATCTATTACATATTTATTGGGTGTGATAATACGCATCATCATCGTAGGTTTGTTGGTCTCTCTAGATCTGATTCGGAAAACTTTAATAAACTCAAGATTTTGCTCTGTTAATGCTTGTCCAATTTCTTCTTCAGAAATGTCAAAGTCCACTCCCTTGACCACAACTGAGAAAGTAGGGGAACGGAGAGGTTGTGGGACAGTGAAGCGAGGAGGAGCATATGTTACAGAGACTTTTGTATGAAATGCAGTGGAAAGCTGGGTCTGGATCAGACTGGCGAGGTCAGCGCAAGGGCTCTTGACAATGAGAGAGGCACGAGTGGTCTTGAGGTAGTCTATTGGTTTTTGAATATAATGGCGGAAGGCTGTGGCGATTTCTTTTTGCGTTATTTGAGAAGGGATGTTGTTCACAAAATAGGTGTGGACGGGTGTAGGACCTCTATGATGGAGGAGGTGAGGGGGAGATTGTTGTGAAATGGATGGTGATCCAGGTGAGAGAGGTGAATTGTTTTCAAAAACGTCAGGGCATGGTGATAAGTCCATAGGTTCAGAGGGAGCGGGGCTGGGAGGAGTGGAGGGTCCATTCTGTTTAGATTTCTTCGTTGCAGGAAGAATTTGAGTTGAAATATTTACAGGGAGCTTTATCTTGGAGGCTTTTTGGCGAGTTGAAGAGGGTGGTGGAGTCCTAGACTTAAGGGCATCAGAGTAGTTTTGGGAAGGATGCTGGGATGACATGGTGAAAGTGTAGCGTGTGGTTTGCGTCGCGTGTGTCGCCGGGGCTGAGGTTGTCACCGTAAGGTTCGACAACCCCGGAGACACCCTACACAGAGCAGCCCGCGGGATGACCGCCAACGACGGGTCCCTGGAGCGCAGATGTCCCTAACAAGCTTTCGGATGATTTGAGTAGTTGTGAAATAATGAGAGATGAGGTGATTTGAAGATCTCGACGAGAAGTCTCGACGTGCCCGAACAGAAGCTGTAGACGCAGGAACGGCAGCAGCAGGCTCGACGAAAGCTGATCGTAGACTGTGAGGACGAAGAAAAACTGTTGTGCGAAGAAGCAGGAATCTATAGAACGACGAAAGATGTGATGATCTTGCAGATTTTCCTGCGCGAAGCGCAGGAAAGAATTTTTCTCTTTCTCTTGACTAGAGACGTCGATAGCTATAGGCGTTGAAGCAACAAATAATAGTAGCACGAGTAAACTTAACAGCGTAAAATTGGCAGCACTGCTAGTTAAAGATTCAACTAGCGCGAATCAGCGTCGAAAGCAATCTCACTCAACAATGTCTGACACATGTTTTACACATGATACCCATTTATATAGCACTTTTTAAAGATTAGACTGCGAGAAAGCTCCGCCTAAAAGTATACAATTTCCTATGATCTCAAAGACCTTAATCTCTGGCCGCGTAACGTAGCTTGATAATCGTGCCAGGTGTAAGGGACCTAAAGTTTAACGTGGAATACAAACCAATGAGTGTCATACCTACGACAAAGGTAAATGTCAATTTTAATGTACATAAAAATTACAGCGAAGACTGGAATTCGAACCGGGGACCTTCCATTAATAATTAACGCCCCTTAATGAACTGAACCACCAGTCTGCTAGCCAGAGAATATAAAATGCATATACTAAAATTTAAAAATTTATGGTTTCGCCCACTGGTGGACGAAATATGATACCAATTAGTATAAAAAGTATCTTATATGAGAACTGATGACATAAGCTACCACTATGCTAAATATCGACTGGCAGTTTATGCTAAGAACGCGCGTAAATAAACAAAAACAAACAAAAAAAATAATAAAAAAATTATACGCTCTTTGAATCTGTGTAATGGAGAAGTATGCTCCAATCAATATAAATTGTGTTTTATATACTAACCGGTGACATAAGCTATTGCTACGTCAAGTTCAGTTGAAATTCATCCATTAATTTCTGCGTGATAAGCGAACGTACACACTTTGACAATAAATTTGGCCGCGCTGAACAATTCTATCACTCTTATTTTGCAAAATCTGACATCAATGTCATCCCAGTATTGCGTTACTGTTTCTTAGGACGACATTGATGTCAGATTGTGCAAAATAAGAGTGATAGAATTTTTCAGCGGCGGCCAAATTTATTGTCAAAGTGTGTACATACAGCAAGACAAGAAGCATCTCAGTCATCAATAGTGTACATCGCAATTACTCTTTCCCAAATAAATTTCAAGTACAGACACAAGTTTTCAACAATTTTATATATATATATATGTATATATATATATATATATATATAAGCGAACACTGGAATTCGAACCGGGGACCTTACATTAATAATTAACGCTCCTTAATGAACTGCTAGCCTGAGAATATAAAATGCGTATATATATATATATATATATATATATATATATGAGTAAAGATTAGGCAATGGACTCCTCACAGCACTATTCCCGCACCGCTACATAAAAAGTTACCTGGCACTTGTTTGGTTCAAATCCATTATTTAGTTTTTGCGTAATGTGTGGACAGATAGGAAAAATATCAACATTCACAGTTTGGACACTGTATCATAGGGATAAAAAAAGTATCCTATATCATGACGGACGACATAACCTATAACTCTGAGCAGTTGCGTTAAAATTAGAATGCAACGAATACCATATTCGGCCATAAACCGAATACATACTTTTCTGCAGACTTGCTGGCGGAATAGGCGAATATTCGGCAAAAGTATTCGGCCGAATTGGTGCCAAAATCTGAGCTTATCTCTCGCCCACCTGTTGAAGTAGGTATAGTTACCTCCCACCACTATGTGCCTGTTTTGAAATGCTTAAAAGTATGACCTCAGATATCGACATTGAGTTATTTGTGACATATTCTATATTCTTTTCTTAAGAATATCTGTTGCTTGCGCTACAAACTCTTTCAGCGAGGTGTAAAGAATAATACAGGATAATCAATAGGCATATCTTTCCGAAACCCGAACCTGCTGATACCACTTTGTGAACTGCGCCCTAAGTTGTTCGATAGTGACTAATTGATCAATTCTTTTTGTATAACGATATGCCATTCATTAACTGCACCATATGGATTGATAACCGAGCGTGGAATTTTCACAGTAAAAACATCCAAAATCCTTGTTTTTAAGTCCGTGAAAAGGCATTTATGGCAAATGTTGAAAACAGGCCAAAACGTCATCATCATCATCATGTTTGGGAACTGGGGAAATTCGTGCCGCCCAAAGTTTTGCTCGTCGACGGCGAGGTCATCAGAGCCGGGATGGGACTGGGGACAAGGAACGGGAAGGGATTCAACCATGGGCTTTTGAAGGAAGCATCTCGGCTTTCACCTGTAGTGATTTGTGGAAGCCATGGAAAACCAAAATCTGGATGCCCGGAAGGAGATTCGAACTCTCGTCCTCCCGAAAGCGAGGTCAGAGAGTTAACCGCACACCCACAACGATCAATTTAAGGCCTTCATTTTATTAAATTCAGACTGTCACCTTGTAACTACTACTACTACCTGACAATACAGAAAAAATAGTTTTTCTGCATCACAATATTCCATTCCTAAATTTCAGTTACAATGGTTCAAGTGAATAGATATTTAGTATGTTTGTTAAGTTCATAATGCACGACTATTTTTGAAATTATGAGCAAAATGCAATACCATATAATGAATCAATCGTTTTATTTCACGGCAATTAGCTAGAAGCAAAAAAAAGTAATAATAATAATAAAAAATAAAATAATAATGAACAGTACTAAATACTCGGTATCCGGTCGAATAGTACCTAAATATTCGACATTCGGCCAAATATGCTAAAAGTAGCTGAATAGGCAGAATATCGAATACTTCCCGAATATTCGTTGCAAGTCTAGTTAAAATCTGACCATTAGTTTCTGCGCAAAGATGTATAGATACAGGCAAATAACTATTTTTCATTATTATTATTTTTGTAGTTTTGTCGTCTTTGTCACCATTACATTGGTATTGCTATTTTTGAAATCAATTTACAGACTCAACTTTTCTACAAATTTATTATATTGTACATATAAGTATTACATATCTTTAATTTCAGACATCGTTCATTTTGAATGTGTTCCTCGGAAAAGTCTTGGAAGAGGCGGTAAACTGGACGTTTCACTGTTTACGTACATTAGTGACCTCAACCACAAATTATTCAAGGTTGAACGGCGACAGCGGCATTAACATTTCTGGAAATACAAGGATTAGGCAAATAAAACAATGATATTGCGAATAACGTAACACTCTTGCTCCTCTCGGTGTGAAAACAATTTAAAAAACCATAACTTCGTGTTGAATGCAGCGTAGCAAGGTATAAGTTTCGATAACCACCCTACTTTGCGTGCTAATGACTTTGGCATCACCAATCACAAAACTCCCTAACGACATGGGAAAGAAGGAATACATGTATGCTAGTGCGTCATCATATTTCCGTTATATTATATCGCCTGTCAATGTAACCCAGCTATGTCGGTGGGGAAAGTAATTGCGGTCACAATGAAAGAGGATAACTGAATTTAGATCAATAAATTAATATAGAAATTGTGGTCTCCTACCCCATGAAAGTCTCACACAACGGCAAGGGCTGTGACAAGCTGCCCTCTGGATATTATTAATTAAACCTAGCGATGTGGATACTCATTCAGCATTACAGCATTAATATATTATAACTTAATAGTTAAGACGTACAAGAGCTATACACGACATTTCCTTTACACATGGTGTTCGGAAATACCAAACTTCTAGTCCTTGTAGTATGAAATGAATAAATAAAGTTTCTATCAAGACTTGACGTCTGGAAACTTACCGTAATTCGTAATACGGTTTTAAATCTCTGCGGGAATTTGTCCATGAGGCAATTGTAATATTTATTTTACAGTTTCAGTAGCTTTATTGCATGCATTCCGGCCCACTACAGAAGCTGCAGAAAGTGGTGACAGTTAATTATGTAACACGCATTATATCTCTGAAGGCTGTGCTGGTAGACCGTCCGAGCAAGTAGCAATCCTCCCCATGTCACTTCGGGTAGCCTACAATACGTGCAGGGGGAAATCATGTGTTCAAACCAGGCGATTAAAAAAATTTGTATTTTGTTTTAATTGTAGCACGAACACTGTATGTTTCTGGACATAGGTCCCCCCCCCCCCAAAAAAAAAAAAAAAAACCCTATATTGAATCACCTCCACTTGGAGTCTGCCAATGGAAACTTCGAAACATCCTGTATATAAGTTACAGCATTTCTCCCGCTAGTGAGGCTCAGTACACTGGATCTAAGAGATAGAATAGGACAGAGTCCAGAATGCCGCGTACCAGCCTTGATTGCGGTTTTTAGGCGGTTTCCAGTAATCACCTAGGTGAATGCTGGGATGGCTCCAAACCTCAGCTTCAAACAAAAATAGACGTATCATAGAAGAATACCCGAAGTTAGACGTTAAGCAAACAGATAGTAAAGAAATGGTTACAGTTTTTTCAAAATTCGGCGTACGAACTGAAGTACAGAATTAACATTACAATCACTACAATTAAGGTAATGTGACAATCCCCCTTCATGTTACACCAAAATATAACGAGACTGGAGGATGCGTTTGAAACAAGTATTGCATTAGATGATTCGTTTCCCGGTCCGTTAATCCAAATTACGGTTTTCCACCTTTTCACGAAACTGCTCCAAGAAATAATTTTTTCCCCAGACAAAGAACTTGTAGAATTGTTTGTTTCGTACTTATTTATATTTTTTACTTTTTTTTATCGATTTTATTCTCCCAGCCAATAACTCTGCTACTGAGCGCGCACGTTTGTTCTGCTGTCTTAGTGCACTAGACCAGTGATTTTTTTTTTAAGTAGGGCTCTACGCCTCGTCGACGTCGAGGTCATCAGAGGCGGGTGGGACTGAGGTAAGGAACGGAAAGGAATTTAGCCATGGCCTTTTGAAGGAATCGTCCCCGCATTCACCTGGAGTGATTTGGGGAAACTATGGAAAACCCTAATCTGGATACCCGGGCGGGGATTGGAACCGGCGTCCTCCCGAATGCCAGGCCAAATCGTTAACTGCTCACCCACGACGCTCGGTCCAAGTGTTTTGAACCAGCGGAACACAGGCAAAATATCAAAACTGTAGTTCTAATTGAATTAAGAATATAACAAAAGTTAGTAAAAATTATTCACATAAAATGAATACAGTATTAATGCTGTATAATGGTATAAGAGAGTACAAGCCATAAGCCTACAAACAAAACTTTCTAAAGACAAAAATATTCCAACCAACAGTCAAAAATGTGGTACTTCAAGAATATGAAGAAATAACTTTATTGTTAGTATACTAGACTACGTATCCAGGTGGCAGCAAAGAGAACGGCGCTCCTTTGAGGATTCAGGCAATGGCCGTTTTCTGAGGTTTAATCGTGAGTAGGAAATATTTTTCGCATTTGACTGGTCCTCTTGTTGAAAAAGGTTGAGAGACGCTGCCA
>JARYHS010000434.1:0-14520 GCA_031002005.1 Vandiemenella viatica | reverse complement strand
GCGCCCCTAAATACCAACAAAACACAACACAACATTACTTATAAAATATTGTAAATGCGTTATTTTGATGAATTAAAATACCCGTTATAAGTAATCGGCTTTTTTTATTTAAACATAGTTTTGGGAATCATGAACAAAATATAATTCTACTATTGGCTACAAGTTAAGAACTATATGACAGAAACAATATTACCTATATTATTAAGTTTAAATCGTCTCACAGGTGAGTAGCCTCATGGTCGCTCTCGAGCTAGTACACGTGATTGCAGTGACTGCGAATGCGTATTTGACTATACCAGCACGGCGTAACATATGCGTCGTTGAGTTTGGAACGCAGTTGATGTACGCTCTTCGCCCCTGCCATGCGTCTTGGGGTGATGAAGAAATCCTTGAATTTAACTATTATGCACTGCAGTGAGAGTTAGGCTGCACAGATAAATACTCTGATTTCCGATCGTAATTTAAAACAGTGCACCGGAAATTAAATCAATTGCATACAAGTCACTAGTGAGTCCTCACTTAGATCATTGTTATTCTGTATGGGGTCCCTATCTAAAGGTGTTAACTGAGGTATCATGAGACGGCCCAAAGAAGAGACGCCCGATTCGTAACAGGTATATATGGGTGGAGGGAAAGAGTATGTGCGATGTTGAAGGAGTTAGGTTGGAAAGACCTGGAACACTGAAGGCGTTGCTCTCGACAGAAGCTAATTGAAAAATTCACGACTGACTTGTTTCGGATGACAGCAAACAAATATTACTACCAGCAACATTCTACCTAGGAATGGCCGCGAAAATAAGAGAAATAGGGCCAGAACAGATTCATTTATGTACCCATTTTTTCCACAAACCATTACGAAACGGAATAGGAAGATTTACCGGGAGTAAATTTAAACTCCGACAGGAGTAGTTATCAAAAAAATCACTTCGGCCACTTCTGGGTTTTTCATAGGTTTTCCAGATAGCTCCAGGAGAATGGCAGGATGGTTCGTCAAAATAGCCCATGGGCGCCTCCTGCCATATTCTGTATATTCCTTCCAAGATATTACATTTTCGGATAGATGCCTTGCACCTTGCGCCACACACTTTCAGTGAATCGCGGAGTAATAATAATTAACACTGCCCTATCACTATAGGCGGCTGAAGTCCATGCATCCATCCCAAACCGATGGTGACAGAAAGAAATGATAATATCGTCGGAAACATATAGCTTTCCCACGTCTCCAAAATTTCTTGTGGTAAAACTTTTGTAGCCCGTAGATTGCAAGGAATTATTCCTTCCCCCTTTGTCATGCGTAAACAAAGAACAATTCCTTCGCAAGTCTTCACCTAAGTGTTCACCAATTCAGATACTCGAGTGCGCGAAACTACGGTCGTGCTCTCTGTCGGCCGGTGTGAAGTGAGAGGAAGCTCGTAGTCTCAATTTTGGACACATATTTAGTCTGCTCCCTTTATCAGTAATAAGTTTTGTTTGAGAATATGCCTGTGTCCTACTTAGCTCAACCCAGATTGCCGGACAGAACTTAATTCTGGGCAGCAATCGAAACAGCATGGTTGCAGGTGTCTCCTGAGACATTTCACTGACTAGTTGAGTCCTTGTAAGATGGAGTTACTGCACTACAGAGAGTTATAGAAATCCTTATAACTTTTTAAGGATGATATCCCATGTCTTCTAGCATATCAGAATAATTATAAATATACTCTAAGTAAATTATAGGTTTATTTATAAACGTTTCTCGGGAAACAAACCGAGTGATGTTGTTATTAATGCACATATTTCGGCGACTTTAAATCTCCGTCGCCATCTTCAGGTGCAGTTGCAAGTCTTGAAGTCTGCCTTGAAGTCAGCCTTGAGCGTGTTGTTTGTAACTCAAGGCTGACTTCAAGGCAGACTTCAAGACTTGCAACTTGTCACATTACAGTAGGCTTGCCCCTTCAGTACCTAACTTATTTTAATTATATTTATTCTATGAGTATCGGTGACTTATGAGTCGAACAGTTGAGGAGCGGTCAGAGAGTGTGTGTGGGGTGGAGCAGCGAACGCAGGCATATGGTTCCTTTTGGTTTTTTTGTGAAAGTGATTGAAGGAATTGTTGACACTCTAAGGAACCTGCATCTTCGGATCGTTTGTCACTAGTAATTTGCTTGTGTGTGTTATTGTTATTTTTTCCATTGGTGGCCGGGTGCATTTGTACAACACAGAACTCAGAATAAATCTTTGGTCTACATACTCGAAGTGATTACTTGAAGAAACTTATAGTGATATTTATTCTGGATTTGTACTCTAGCCAGCCGATGGTGGCGGCCGATAATTAATTATAACGAAGTCTGATCGCCCTTACATTAGGTGGTCAAAACTAATTATAAAGGGGACTAATTAGCAAGTCGGAAGGAACTGCTGTGACTGTCCCGATACATCTAATACACTATATCAAGTGTTCTCCGACATGGCTTCGCGACAGGACAGTTTCCTGCTCTGACAAGTATTAGTGTGTGAAAAGAACGGCTAATCAAATAATAGTGACACTGTATTGTCGTCACGTATCAATATTTTTAATCTGACATTGTCGTACAACAATTCAATGTGTTTTCCGACATGTCGACCGTAAATACAGGACTTGTGAGTTTAATAGACGGTTTAAGTGCTTAGAAAGGCCGTCTAATCACAAAAGGAGTGATAAGTGAGTAATATAAGAATAAACAGTTGAACAACTGTTAAGAATCGCGAAGCAGATTAAGACCAAAGACGGTACGCGCGAGAAGAATTACTCGACAAACAACAAGCTTGTGCAAAGACGGTAGCGCAAGAGAGTCAACACAGATAACCAGAGACGATTACTTCAGCAGTGGATACAGCGATGCAGTACCTGTGAATAACGCAACGCAGATAGCAGAACAACAAATTGTGGATCAGCGTTGCAGAAAATAGCGGCAGGAGTTGAGAAGACACCTAACAGGCAACATTATACTATTAAATAACCGGGAAATATTTTTTAAATATAATAATTTTGACTAAAAGAATAGCAGATTAACGGGATTTTGTTTCAAAGATCTGTACCATCGGTTGTTATTTGCCGGAGCTTCTGGAAAATTTATAGCCTAATAGTAAGAGTTTATACTCGCGGCAAATTTTATTTCGCTCTCACATAACATTTTATTTTGTACAGAAATTTCAAATTTCAGTTCTACTTACGAATGAAGTTTTTTTTCCTTTCTGGAAAAATAAAATAAAATAGATTGCAATTATTTACATTTTTCAAAGACATTAATTGCGGGAGGAAGACGCGAAAACTTTTACGTTAACAAGTATAACTTTTTCTGTGCATGACATTTTCAGGTGGCGGTATCATTGAGCGACGAGACAGTGTAGTCTGCATACGTGGTTCGACACCAACAGTCAGCAGTAGTAAATAAAAGTATAATTACTGTATTATTACATGTGTTTTGTTTACAGCAGCAGATTGGAGAAGTGAAATTAACTGTTTTTAAGAGCCAGCCTACGTTGTTTCTTTTTTTTCTCTTTGGTACAAATCTGTTTTTGGTTGTGGATATATATTGCGTTGTTTTGTTTTCATTTGACGAGTTATCACGGCGTTGTTGTGAGTTGATTTGAAACTGGAAAGATATACCTTTGACCTGTTTATCTAAGTTTGGGGAATAGGTAGCCTATCGCTAGAGTAACTTATTGTCCTCATAACCTCATTCAAGTTTGGTTTTGCTTTGATCTTTTAAAAAAAAAAAAAAAAAAATGGAGACTAAGCAATCTGCTATGGAAGGGGTAGCAGCGCAAGGTAATATGCCACCCGGAACGGAAATGTTGGTGAAGTTTATGGAAGAGATGAGTAAAAACTTTAAAGAACTGAAGGTTGATCTTAAAGCTGATATGGTTGAAACAGCAATGCTCTTAAAGCTGAAATTGCTGAAAACAGCAATGCTCTTAAAGCTGAAATTGCTGAAAACCGCAATGCTCTTAAAGCAAAATTGCTGAAAACAGCAATGCTCTTAAAGCTGAAATTGGAGCAAAAAGTGAAGCTCTTCGCTCTCAAATCACGGCTGATTTTGATGATAGACTCTTGCAAATAAGGGGCGAATTAGTGCAATTACGACAAGACTGTTTCGTGAGGAATGAAGAAACGAAGACACTTTTTGATCAGTTAGAGCAGGAGATAGTGGCAGAAACGGAACAAACACAACAGAGGATGGAGTTTGTGGAGAACAAGATAGGATACCAAGACATTAAGTTCAAAGCTATGGAAAAGGATCTTAAACTGTGTGAAGAGCAGGTGGAAGGTATTAATGAAGAAGTAAAACTCCATTCAGATAAGATCAACCATTTGGCTGACCATGTGGAAAAGGTCAAATTAGCTACCAATTTCGAGTTAGAAAACAAAATACACAACGAGGTTCCACTTCTAATTAGACAAGAGGTGGAAGGAAATTTGAGGAGGCAAATACCGAGTATTATTAAGGAAGAGGTAAATAAATATCAAGGGAATTTTACAGGTCTATCCTTTCCGGGATTTTTGGGAGAGGAAAAGAAGGAATTTGAGAATTTTGATGATTCTGGAAGATTACACCCGGTAGACTTTTTAGAAGATTTTGAGTCCGACCCATCTTTTCAGATGGCAGAAGATAGCAAGAAAATAAAATTAGTCATGGCCATATGAAGGGGAGAGCCAGGCTGTGGGGTGACAGATTTTCTAAAGAGTTCAAAACTTATAGTCTTTTCAAGGAAGAGTTTTTGAAGCACTTTGGTCGGTGGAGAGACAAGTGGCTGTGAAATCAGATTTGATGCATGGACAGACCTATGCTCCCGGAAGGGAGACGCAACAGGATTTTTTTATGAAGTGCCTGGCGAGATGTCAACATCTCGACAGACCGTACAGTGAAGCGAATATGTTGAAATAATTATGGCTAGGTTGCCTGAGCCAACTCAACTTATTTTTGCGAGCCATCGCATCGACAATGTAACTGAAGCCATTGCTATGTTAGGACGCCTTGACTCTCAAGAGAAAAGAATGAGACAGAAGAGACCTCAGGAGAGAGGTGGAAGTAATGATTTTCGAGGAAGAGAAGGAGGAGACTATAACAGTTATCAAGAAAGAGGACATAACAATGAACAAGGACATTGGCGAGGGAGACGAGACAATCGCGAGCATGGTAGAGGCTATGGCAACCATCAGAATGATCAAGGAGCACACAGAAGTAGGAGCAGAGAGCGGGACCAGCGAACGAATAATGGAACCCATGACCGAGGGGGAAAATACGAAAGCAAATCGAAAGGGCCAAGTGACCCACCGAAGGGTAAACAAGAGAGGGGAAACTGTTAGCTGCCACTGTTTTGGTCCGACCAGGGGCAGTAAAAGCAGTTGGACCACCTATAAAGCGAGGAGGAAGAGATGAAGGAAACTCACCACTTATAACTAGAGGCAAAAGAGTGACCACAGAGAAAGGAGCGGAGTTTGTTGTACATTCGGAGGAAATGATAGAGGAGGACGGTAGAATTGTGCCATGTATCTCAGGTTCTATGTTTGTTCGAGGAAAGGGAGTTGAATTATGCCAGTTCGCCAGGGTTGGAGACCTATGGAAGTACTGCAGAGAGAAGGAAGACTCAATAATGAAGATTGAGGAAAGTGAGAATCATGAAGACGAGGAAAATGACTCCACGTATTTGAATATGTTGAAGATGAACGGAAACCTTAACACTGGTGGAAAATTATCAGGAAAGAAAACAGACCTAACGGAAAGAGAGGCACTTTCTGACAGGGAGAAAGATGAACCGCTGGAGCTTGTAGAAGAATGTGAACAGAGATTATATACCTTTGGCGATAAAGGGATGATACGGATAGCAAACGGGGAGGAGATTCCTACTGTAGGGTGTGAGCAGGATTGGTCATGAAAAATGGGAAGATAGACCCATCCAAGTGAGGGTATTACCAGTCGGAGAGGTATCTGAAATGAAAGAATTGGCGGAGAGCGAAGAAAAGTCTGAAAGTTGGGGCAGTGAAGAGGAAGAGGATGGTGAGTCCTTAGGGGAATATGAGCGGGTCTGCAATTTGTGAATGAACCAATCAAACAAATCATCACATCAGACGATTTTGGTGAAGAAGATGGAGAAATTATGGAAATTGAGGTGGAAGGGGTAATTTCGACTAACTTCAAACAGCTAATTATAAAAAAACCACCCTTAGGAGGAACGAGGAAAACATTAACTCCGGGGTGTGGGAACTACTCACTCAAGAGGAACGTGAGGAGATCATTAAGGCGAAGGAGGAAAATGTGTCTTGTGGATGCTTCGATGTAAATTCGATATATGTTAACAACCCTAGGGATGATCTGTTACTGGAGGACAACCAATTACGACAAAGAGTGCACAAGGTACCGACAGTGGAGATTGAAGTGAATGGAATGTGCGTTGAGGCATTGATTGACACCGGAGCAGAAGTGTCATGCATCTCGGAGAGAGTGCTTGAAAAGCTATCGAGTGTTAAGGAATTACCGTATTGGCCAATAAATTGGATAATGATTATGTCGGCAACCGGGAAAGGGAATAAGAAGGTACGAAAACAAGTACTGGTGGAAGGAAAAATAGAAGGAATTACAGTGGAGATTTTTATGTATGTTGTGCCGGAACTGAACGTGGGGTGCATCCTAGGAGTGGACTGGATTGGGGAGGCCGGAGTGTCCTTGTACTATGGAAGAGGATATATGGAGTTTTCAGTAAAAGGAGAAAGGGTGCAAGTCGGCATAAGGACCAGTACTTATGAGAATTCAAAAGAGAATCAGGGGTTAAGAATAGCCTTCGCTGAAGTGGAAGAAGTCGTAGAGGAAGAACAAAAGTCCTACGAAGGCGATTATCAGGGGTATGAACAGGCAGGAGGAAGTTGTGGCAAATGTCCACAAGAAATCTTGGATGAGTTTTCGGAGGTTTTCTCCGAAAAGCCGGGGCTTGTGAAGGGATATAGTTGCCGGTTCAAGGTCAGAGAAGATAAACCCTTTGCGGTAAAGCCTTATCCCATACCGTTGGCGAAAAGAGTCAAGGTGAAGGAAGAATTGGACCGTATGGAGGAATGGGGAATAATTGAGCGGTCACAAAGTGACTATGTTAATCCTCTCGTGGTGGTAACCAAATCAGATGGAGCTATTAGGCTAGTTTTGGACGCGCGAGAATTAAACAAGATCTTACTAACTGAGAGGGATCATCCACAACCCGTAGATGACCTGCTTCAGAAATTCCATGGTGCCCGATTCCTTACGTCATTAGACTTAACTTCGTCGTATTGGCAAGTGCCGATTCACGAAGATTCCCGGAAGTACACGGCATTTAGATTTGAAGGCCGATGTTACCAGTTCAGAGTATTACCCTTTGGGTTGAATAATGCAGTGGCCAACTTCATTAGGGCATTGGATCAAGTATTGGGAAAGGAGTTGTTAGAGAAAATACAAGTCTATGTTGATGATATTATCATAGCCACCAGTACTATCGAGCAGCATTGGAACGTGCTGAGACAAGTCCTAACAGCCTTAAAGGATGGAGGCATGACGATAAAGTTGAAAAAATGCGTGTTTCTGAGAACAAAACTAAAATTTTTGGGACACGTTATCACCCCTGAGGGAATTTCGATAGATGAGTCCAAACTTGAGGCCATCAGGAGTTTTCCCAGACCAACTAACAAAACCCAATTAAAGAGTTTCCTGGGGTTGTGCGGATACTACAGGAAGTTTGTGCCTGATCAACAACTTAACAGCATACATCTGCGAAGGCTAGAGAAAAAAAATTCAAAATGGTTATGGACGGAAGAGTGTGAAGAGGATTTCTAAGGAATCAAGGATGCTCTACTGCAGGGGATAGTTTTATCACACCCAAACTGGGAGCTAGACTTGTGCCTCACGACAGACAGCTCGGACTACGGTTTAGGGGCCGTGATCTTTCAGGAAGAGGAAATTGACGGGCGAGTAATTCACAAGACAATAGCGTTTGCAAGTAGAATGTTAAATAATCATGAACTCAGATACTGCGTTACGGAGAAAGAAGCTTTGGCGATTGTATGGATTTTTCAAAAGTTTAGACATTTGTTCCTGGGAAGAAAAGTGACTATCTTTACCGACCATAAGGCTCTATCCATTTTTAATGAATTGCCGATTGGTCCATGGAAGATTGGACTAGGTGGGCACTGTTACTTCAGGAATTTGAGTTCACTATAAGATACATACCGGGGAAGGAGAACATAGTCGCAGATTGCCTGTCGAGATTACCTGTGGGGTTACCCGAAGGGGGAATTAACAACATGGATGCTCGGGAAGTGCATTTGAATTTCTTGTCAAAAGTCGAATATGAAGGGCAAATAGTAAACTGGTTGAAGAATATGGAAGCCGAACAAGATAAGGATGATGTGATAAGGTCAGTAAGAAGCAGTATAGAGGAAGTGGACTATCAAGGGAAACTAAGTAAATATTATTGTATATATAAAGGTGTGATATTCTTCAGGAAGGTTGAAGATAGTAAGGAATGGAGGCTTTGGATACCGGAACATTGTGTAGATAAATGGATTTGGCACCATCATTACAGCTATGGCCATTATGGAGCCAACAAGTGTTACTTAATCATAAGGGAACACTGTTATTTTGAAAACATGGCGAGGAGGATAATTAAAATTTTGGCAACCTGTGAAATTTGTCAAAAAGTTAAAGTTGATAATGTACAAAGGTTGGGAAGGATGAAGAGTATACTACCCTCTGAACCTAGAGAATTAGTATCTATAGACTTGTATGGACCCCTACCCATGTCTAGAGGGGGGGTGACTCAAATATTAGTGGTTTTGGATGTGTTCACCAAGTATGTTAAGTTGTATCCTCTGAAGAAGGCCTCTACTAAAGCAATACTAAGTAGGGTTGTTGGAGAATATATTATGGAGCTAGGGAAGCCTAAGAGATAATATCCGACAATGGTTCACAATTTGCGAGCAAAGTGTGGGTTGATGAAATGGAGAGTAAGGGAATTGAAGTCCTACGGACGTCGTATTTCCATCCTCAAGGTAATGTGGTTGAGAGAATTATGGCAGAGATCGGGAGATGGTTCAGGACATATTGCCACCACAACCATAAAAGTTGGGCGAGAGAAGTCAACAGGTTGGAGGAGGTATTGAATGCCATTCCTCACAGATCCACAGGAATGACGCCTTTCGAGCTGATGTTTAACCAGCCAGTGAAGAGATTAATTACTCAAATTGTTGAATTCCCAGAGGGACAGGAAGGAGATTACAAAGAGAAATTAGAGAAAGCGAGGAAAACTCTTGAGAAGAAGGCGAAAGAGAGGCAAGTCAGACATGATACGAAGAAGAAATTTACCTCCTATAAGGAAGGAGATTTGGTACTAATACAAACGCATTATAAGTCATCGTTTCTAAACAGTGAAATAAAGAAGTTCAAGATTTTATATGAAGGGTCCTATACGGTGAAAGAAGTACCAAGAGAAAATGCGTATACGGTGGAATATCCAAAGAGTAAAAAATTAAAGGGTACATACAATGTCATATCTCTTAAACCTTTTAAATTAGCAGGTTAGTTCTTAGAAGGGTAATAAGTAATTGTACCTAAGTTTTGGAGGGTGTGCCCTGTAGTGCTTAACGGAGTCCCTATCGCGGACACCCAGTAACCCCTCAAGGATGTCGAAAGATGGACGTCGCTGTGTGTTAATAACAGAAATATAAATATGTTCTTTTAGTGTTTGGTGTCGTCCTAATTCGATTTTCTTGGAAGGGGTAGTAAGTTTAAATGCAATTGTTAAAGGCTATGTTGACAAAACTTCAGGTCATTGACCTCATTTTTAACCGAGCCTCACTAAAGGAAGGAAAAGTTACCTTATCGGGGAAGCTCTGGTAATAACAATCAGGTGTTTCACTGAAAAAAGATGTATCCTGGATAGAGAGTATGTACTATCCACAGGAAAAAAAAACTATGACTAATGTAATGATGTTAATGTTCATGTACGTTTGAGTGAGGAACAGACGTTTAACCTCAAGAAATTATTATTTGTAATTTTGTACTTTCTTTCCAGGTAGATACAATTGTATGTGAAGATATAATTGTATGTGAATGAAATTTTGTTAATATGTTTGTAATTTTGTTCGGTAGGGACCGGCCACCAATACGCTTGTATAGTAATTTAATTCATGGTGTTCTTGTATCAAGTAGGGATTTTTTTGTGTAACTACCTACTAAAAACTAACCTAAAATATGTCCCAGGTTCAAATGTCTTGCCTGCGGCTTCACATTAGAACCGTGACATGGAAGGGGTTGTCACATTACAGTAGGCTTGCCCCTTCAGTACCTAACTTATTTTAATTATATTTATTCTATGAGTATCGGTGACTTATGAGTCGAACAGTTGAGGAGCGGTTCAGAGAGAGTGTGTGTGGTGTGGAGCAGCGAACGCATGCATATGGTTCCTCTTGGTTTTTTTGTGAAAGTGATTGAAGGAATTATTGACACTCTAAGGAACCTGCATCTTCGGATCGTTTGTCACTAGTAATTTGCTTGTGTGTGTTATTGTTATTTTTTCCATTGGTGGCCGGGTGCATTTGTACAACACAGAACTCAGAATAAATCTTTGGTCTACATACTCGAAGTGATTACTTGAAGAAACTTATAGTGATATTTGTTCTGGATTTGTACCCTAGCCAGTCGATGGTGGCGGCTGATAATTAATTATAACGAAGTCTGATAGACCTGACCTTAGGTGGTCAAGAACTAATAATATAGGGGACTAAATTGTGAGTCGGAAGGAACAACTGCTGTGACTGTCCCGATACACTAATACAATATGTTCTCCGACAAGGTGTTCACAAAGTTCTGTTCCGGGATGGCTGTAAGGGCTGCCTCGACATTTGCTTGGATGTCTTTGATTGAGTGGAAGCATTTTCTTTTCAGGGCTGATTTTAAACCTGGAAATAAGAAGAAGTCAGGAGGCGACACGTCCGGACTGTAGGGAGGCTGGGGTACCACCAGAATGTTCACCCGGGCCAAGTTGGGCGCTTACGATGAAGGCGGTGTGGCTGGGCGCATTATCGCGGTGAAGCTTTCAACTATCCTTGATGTCTCTTCGTTTGCACGCAATGCTTCTTTTCAGCCTTTCCAGGACTTCCAAGTAGTAAGCAGCATTCATGGTCGCTCCAGGTGGGACAAACTTGTAGTGGACGATCTCCCATCATTCCGAACGAGGCGATGAGCATGGTATTCGGCTTCGATTTGCTCATCTGCGTTTTCTTGGGATGGAGTGAGTTTGAGGTGTGCCACTCAGAGCTTTGGCATTTTGTGTCTGGGTCATATTGGAAATTCCAAGTTTTGTCACCGGTTAACACTTTTTTGAGAATGCCAGGATAGTGTTTGCACATTTGTAGCAGTTCTTGACATCGGAGCACTCAGTTGCTTTTTGCTTTTCAGTCGGCACAAGTTTGGCGCAGATCTTCCGCATGTGCAAGTCCTCAGTAAAAATGCTTTGCACCGTTGCCTCGTCCAGAGTCTCTGCTACTTGGTAGAGACTTAAATGCCGGTCCATGTTCAAACAATCATGCACTTGCTGCACATTAACGTCAGTTCGGGCCGACGACGGGTGTCCAGACCGGGCTTCATTGGTCACCTCTTCCTGGCCCTCCCTAAAATCCATGTGCCACTTTTTCACTTGAGAATAGGATAGACACTCAGTCCCAAACGCCTTTTGAAGCATTTTGAATGTTTCAGAAGGAGACTTGCCCAACCGGAAGCAGAACTTGATCGCATACCGCTGCTCTAACAAACTATCCATTCTGCTGTGTCATGCACTGCCAAACAGGGGTTCCTGTCAAGCCGATCCTACCACTCCGAAAGCTTGCAGGCAACTGAGCTGTGTTGCACTGTGCAGCCAACATCCTCGACCACCGCCGTTGGTAAGTGGAGTGCATGTCAGAGTAAAATGAGGCTCCTACCTTTTATGTAGGAGACTTTAACAGCCGACATTCATCTTGGGTTACGCAGCTTATGTAAATGGAGAGAAACTTGTTATATGGTGTGAAAGTCATGACCTGTATTTCAGATAAGATTCTAAAGAAAAGAAAACGTTCCATTCTGCTAGATGGCAATCCGACACCAATCCTGATCTGGTTTATGTTTTCACAGATGAAAGAAAACCTTTAGGCTGGTCGTCCACTGCGAGTGTATTTGAGTGACTAACAACTCGAGTGACTATAGCCAACTTTGATTTGGGTGACGGAGTGAATGAGGCCATCCACTATAGCTGACTTTGGGTTGGGCGACTATGATTGTTCCAGCAGTTCTTGACCATGTCTTTTGCCACAAGTGTGCCAGTGATTTGATGTGAATATTTCAAGAGTTTCAAAATTTTGTGAAATGGATACAAATACCATGTACTTTTTGGAAAGTACTTGCCCGAAGACGCATCATTGAAATTGTTCATGTTGGGTTAATTCAATGTTAGCAAAATGGAGTTCATTAGAAGAATTCCACAACCTACATGGTGATTAGGAGAAAGAGCCACATAAATTTCACAGTTATTACAGACTGAACCCGGAGTCATTTCAGTATATTTTAAATGTTATGAAGCCTTCAGTTACCAAAGAGTATAATTTCAAAGAAACAAAAACTCCTGTAGAACACCCACGACTCTAAGGTGGTGATAGTAAATACTAATTTCCTAAATCTGTTTTCTACTGAACCAAAAGCAATATAGGTATGTATTTTGTTAAACCAAAATATTTCAAAACATTTATAAAATATAAGCCAAGCTAAAATTATAAAATACAAAGAAAGTTAGAAAATGCATAAAAGTATGGCAAAATCTCCATATACACAATTGTTTCAGAAACTCTAGGATACAGTAAAGAGTCCACCAGGTGGGTTCCCAGACAGCTCACCGACAAACAGAAAAGAAAGTGTGTGGAATGTGCCAAAGAATTTGTTCGCCGCTTTGAAGAGGAAGGGGAAGACTTCCTGGATTCGATAGTGACTGGGAATTAAACCTTGGTGCATCATTACATACCTGAAACGAATGAGCAGTCCAAACAATCGTGTCACCCATCTTCGCCGAAGCCCAAAAAGTTCAAGACAGAAGTCAGCCAGTAAGGTTATGGCGTCTGTTTTTTGGGACATAACGGGGTATTTTTGGTGGATTTCATGCCAAAAGGAACAACAATTAACTCGGACCGCTACAGCAAAACTCTGAAGAAACTATGGGGGGCTATCCAGAACAAAAGAAGAGGAATGCTCAAAAAGGGAATGTCTTTGAACCATAACAATGCGCATCCACATGTCTCACTTCAAACGACCTCCTGCGTCGAACAACTATCACTCGTTTCCCGCACTTAAACACCTGGGAAGCCAGAAGTTCCGGTCAGACAAGGAAGTGCAGGTCGCAGTCCGGAAGGTCATCGTAAGGAAAGGTGTATACATAGAAAAATAGCTAAAACTTCAAGCTTTCCAATGACGTATCACAAGTGGTGAATAATGTGATTTTCTATATTAAAAAAAAAAGGAGATCTTATTTTTTGAACCACCCGGTGTGACATTTACGTGTGACGTTTTGTACAATAGTTTAATTTGGTCACTTTCTCTAAATTTGTATTTATAATGTGAATTTAATAATATTCGGATTATAATTAATATTAATAATTGTACTAAATTTTAAATAGAGTTCCACAGATAGTAACATGTGTAGGAACCGGGGTAGGATAGTGTTTTTATCTTAAGTAATAATATGTGACCATGACCAGCACAGCTGACAGGCGAGGGTGTTTGTTTGGGGCGCCTGTCTTGATATTTTTTTTTTTTTGTTTTTTTTTTTTTTTTGTTTTTTTTTTATGGAGGCGCAGGGCAGGCAATCTGGCCCACCAGCCCGTGCCGGGAGGATCTGATTTACGCTATGAAAGAATGTGTAGATATTTAATCAATAAAATCAATTATTAAATCAATAATATCTCAAGTGGCACCTTTTTTTTTGTTGATAAAACATTCCTAATTTCTGAGCTTGACAGCTTGTATGTGTACCAACAGAGGAGAATGTGGGCCATCTCTAGAATACACGCCTGTAGCAGCTCGTACATAGTGTGATAGCCACTGTTTCTTGTAAAAATTCTTTGAAGCTTCTAAATCTCTTCAAATATATATTCTTCAAATTTTGCATAGTAAACCACTTAGGGTGAGATACATGCCACAACAGGGCAAGTTGTCACCACATTTCAGCCTAAAAATGCAAACTATTCTAGACCTGTGACCAAACTGAAAACACAGCCAGTTTTAACATTGGTTTCATCCACTGCAGATGTATACTAATATCAAATGAAATGTTGTCATCATTTGTTAAATACAAACACAGGGACAAAGTGTTACATCGATGTTGTTGTTGTTGTTGTTATTTGGGTTTTAGGGCGCGTCGACGAAGGGGTCATTAGCGCCCTAACAACAACCAGGCGTGACAACGTGGCAAAATTGCCGTCTGTGTGGCCGACTGTAAAGGGGTCGGCCACAGAGA
>JARYHS010000432.1:0-11641 GCA_031002005.1 Vandiemenella viatica | reverse complement strand
CCCAGCAAAGATGAAAAAAACAGGGCCGAGATCAACACAAAAAAACAAGAGAGGAACAACTGCACAATATTTCAGTTTAAAGCCTTCTTCACATAGGGAAATACAAATTATTTGGCAAGGGAGAGAACACATTGCAACTTACAGCATGACTGGGCAGGATTGTAGTTATACCAAAAAAAACATGAAAATTCTTGCATTTGGTATCTCAGAAACAGCTCTAAACTCATCTCAATAAAAGTTTCAGAACCAGTAAGCCTACTAATGTTATTAAATCTTCTCTTTGGTTAGAGCAAGGAACTGCACACTTCAAAATGCTTAGAAAGCCTTCGAGGAAAACATTCAACTTTAATCAAACTTTACTCAAAATCCAGCACACTGAACAGAAATCAGAAGATGCCAAGCAAAGATCGGGCACCCAGGTACTAATAATGAAAATAGTAATAGCAAATAAGTAAATGAGAATGAGTCTTTCCCAGTGCACGGCTGCTAATAATTCTTCTCCAGTGTTCTGCCTTGCATAACATTTCGATAGCTACCTTCATTGTCTTCAACAGATCAAATGGTAGGTCATAGCAATTATAAATAGGGATAATAATTAAGTAAATAAAGAAGCAATAATGGAACAAATGATCAAGGAAGAAAAAATAAGCAAGTAATGGGTTTATTGGATTTTGAGTTCAGGTGGAGGTATGGTGTACAGGATATGTTTGAAAGCCAGTTCCCATAAACGAGACCAAAAGTAGTGGTACTTTCTAGAAAACCTCTGACACTTCTCACTGTAAAATAACCGTTGGTGTAAGAGTTGTGAAAATGGAAACTGGTACCCGCTGCCACTGCATGTTCTATGTTGCAGCTGTAGACCATTTTCTTGCGGTCATTCATTCTGTCTGAAAGCTGGTGGTGAGGCATATGTAAGAACTAGGGCAGAAGGCAGGTGAGTGATATATGAAGTGGTACATGCAAGGCTGTATGAATTCCACATGTTTTTGGTGAAGTTTGTTGCATGAAAATGATTCCTGTGATTGTTTGGGAGAATCTGAAGGGAAGTATATGTAGACCAAGATGTTCCTGCAGTTGGGTTCCTGCTGAACTATGTGTGGGGAAGGGAGGGTCATTGGGTAATGTTTTAGAGAGAAGTGTATACATTTCAGGGAATGGGTGTAAGATGTCATGTCCACGTCACATGATGCAATTAATGGAATCAAGACCAGGAGAGCACAAGAGTAGTGTGGAGAGTTGGTGACAGCACAAAAGAAATGGTTTTGTACCAAATCAGCAGGGTAGCAGCGGGACATGAATGTTGGTGAAAGGTTTTGGGAGTACCTTGGGAATGATTCTTCATCAAAACAGGTGTATCCATTGTGGATGGGAAGGCTGAAAGGAAGAGGACATTTGGTGTAGAAGGGATGACAACTATTAAAGTGTTTTTGTAAATTAGTGAGTTGGATGTGAACCAAAGTATGAAGGGCACAATGCTGAAGGGAAACGGCTACATCAAGAAACATTATACTTGTGTGGGGTAAGTCCAGATGAAGCTGACGGAATGGCTATTTTTAAGGAAATTGAGGAAGTTTAGGTTGTTTTACACCCTGAGACAAGACAGTAAATATGCCATACTTGTAACTGAAGAACGCACTAGGTATTGGCACAAATGACCAACAAACAGGCTGGCATATAATGTTAATTAGTTAACTGCCAGCCTCAATCAGGCAGCTACCTCATACATGTACGTGTATTTCCATGTTTCGATGCCACAGCAGTCTTCAACTTTGATAAGCAGTTGTTATTCTCTTATCCCAATGTTTAATGTATCTACTTTATAGCACCTTTGTTTTATAGATAAGAGAAGTACACACATGCAAGAATCTTTTTCCAGCCTTGCTAACAATTTACCTTAAAAATGTAAAGGTTAGTAAAATGATTCATTTGCCACAATTAAAGCATCAACTGTGGTATAAATTAACAACAATAATAGGAACAGGGAGCAAAATGCACGTGCATCTTTAGGAAATTAATTGAAATGGCTGCAGGGGGCCTAAAAATAAAGGTATTTGAAATCTTTGCCTTTAAATAATATTTAAATAATGTGAAACACATGTAAACTAAATCCAAAATGGAATTTTGTTGCAACTTCTAAAACAAAAAACAATGTTGCACTCACTTATGTGTAGTCAAATCAAAGTTCATTTTAGTAAAGAGATATTGTTAGGATGCTCAATATACTTTTGTTAAAGAAACCCATTAAAAAAAAGTTAGTCCTTCCAAGTAATGATTTTATAGTAGGCTAAATACATTACAATTTGCTGCATGATTTAAACAAAAAGTTGTATTATATCCTCCTTCAACTTGAAAAACTTAGACACTCACCTCAATAGTGTTAAGACTATACATGCAAACATACTGGTTGCTGGAATGTGTCATGAAGTAAATATAATGCTTCCATGCCCCCTGCTGGTTACTGAAATTTTGTAGAATAGATTCAATTTCTCGTTTTCTCTCATTTCCAGTTTCAGGGGCAAAGAACTCATTTAACAATAGTTCAAGTGTTGCTAGAGCTTCAGATTCATTTGCCTGAAAAAAATGAACAATATATTACTCATAATATAGAGCTGGTATCTAAAATGTCAAGAAAATTCTTGGAAAATATATTATACATAATTTTGTATCAGACATCCACAGTTATGAAAATGGTTTAGGTTAAATTTGACTATTGTTAAAAAAGCTAAACTTAAAAAATTAAATAAATACCAACATGTATGGAACATACAAATAAGAATCTAAATTATTTCTATTTTTCATTTGAAAATTACAGACAAATAATAGAATAAAAAAGATTTTTTCCCCCCTTTCAGTTGTTATAAAAAAAACACTTACAGGTGTTTGACTAGGAGAATTGAAAATTAATAAAATTACTGAAGTTACTAATGTTACCAAAAATGTTAAATGTATGTAATACGCTCACCACTCCATACTTCGTTGTGGTCCATTGTATTACAATAAAGCAAAAATACAGTAAGGAGTTAAATTCTATGGCTGGTGTTATCTTCTCCCTGAGAAATTTTCCAGTAATGTCAGTGAAATATTTCCCAGTTAATTGTGGCAGGCAGCTGCTATCACAAGATCAGTGACTTTATTGATGTCTTTTATACCTACTCACTTACTTACGACAGTGGCACCGAAACTATAGCCAATCCACAGTCTCACAAACTAGCTTGACGAGTCCCGTCTCTTCATTATTTCCCTGCTGTCTGAATGTCTTCCTTACCAGAATCAAGCCATCTGATTCTTGGTCTTTGCTGTTGTGATTTCCACAAAGAATGTCCTTCTGACGTGTCTATACCTTCCTGTTATGTCATAATTCCACCATAGTCTTTGTCCCTTACTGCAGCAGTTTTATCATTAGACTGGTGCAACTCTCTTAGTCATCCTTAATTGGAGAAAATTTTTGTTTCATAATCCAATTATCAAATATAATTTATTTATCTTTTATTCTTTTGATCAAATACCACAGCTCATCATCATACAACATTATTATCTGTGACACTTGTATATCACAAGTTTCAATAAAATGAAATGGAAAGATAAAGTAGATCTATCACTCTCCAAAGTGTAAGGAAGCAGGGCAGCAGAGACTTAAAAACTACAATCTATTTCAGAATATGCCCTGAAAGAGGGGCAAATGAAATAGCTGTAAATAAGTCACTTTATCAAAAGTGAACAATAACAATAATTTGAACATTCAAGCAACATTCTGTCGACAAATTTTAACAGTCCTCCACTGAGAAGGAGAGAATCAGAAAGCTTATAAGATTATCTATGGTACAACAGAAAGAGCTTCCTCAATGGTTTAGGGAGGGTCATTCAAATCAGTAGTATGACCAAACATTTCATATATTTCATATATTTCCTAACTCTATAGATACCTTCCAAAACAAAAGTGCTGTATTCAAAGACTAAACTGGTGTGAATAAATAACATCACTGTAGATGGGCACATGTACTAAAATTCACTGCAGTCTTTATCAAAACTGTTCCAGGATTAAAATAGACTCTTGAGGTTCCCAACAATCACTATGGTCATTTACCTTTATTTGCCAAGATTCATCATGAACAGTAAAGTATAAGACCGCATGAATAATCAAATTACCGTAGGAGTTTACCTAGTTCTCAAGGACACAGCGGAGAACAATTACTAGAAATTTCTGCTCGTATATGAAACCACAACTCCAAGGTGACATGGACTAATAAAAATCTAGCAAGCCATGATGGATAGAGAAGAACGGTGTCAAAAGACAACTTGGAGAAGTCTGAAGGGGAGTTATTCTGGTAGGATGGAGAATTTTGTACAGTGACCCTAGATTGTGCAGTGTATGGTAGAGACGTTTTAGCCTAGTACTGCATGACTTCTAAACTGAAGAGCCAAAACCAGATACCAGCACAGATGTTCCAATGCAGAATCTGAGAGGGCCTCATGCTGTGTCATATACAATCCACTCCCATGAGAGAGAGCAGACGATGTATAGTTAAGCCTATCATTTCTTTCTTCAGCTGACTACAAAGTAGTTCAGGTAGCATGAACTACCGTTCTCATCTAATGCTTGGAGTCACCAGCTTGCCTCTACACACTGTGGAAACATACATAATAACAACTGAATTGGATTGTGATGGAGCACATGGCCCAGTGGAAATTTTCCCAGTCATCTAATTATCCCTTTTTTATTAACATCTCATGTACTTTGAGTGTTAAATTGCTCCACCCATCTACTTTTGGCATTTACAAAATTTGATTTTTAATTTCTTCAGTATTTTTTGTAATTATTCATTATTTCCCTTGGTAAACTATTTGAATCCCTGACACCCTGACGCACGAAAGAAAGTTTTCCCACTCCCTTAGTGAAAGCAAGTGCCAGCTTATTTCCACGGCCATCTTTTTCTTCCATGCACTACCTATAATTCTTTGGGCAATATCCCTCCAAACCCCATCACAACATATGCCTTGTACACTCCCAGCACTCTCTTCACCATCATCTTATGTCCCAATGACTCTCAATCCAGCTCCATTGCCATATCAGTTACTGGATCCTGCGGTATGTCAAAAAACATTATCTGCTCTTCTTTGCATGTTATCCAACTCCTGTATTTGATAACCAAAATGTGGGTCTCAAACCGCACTGTGATATTCAAACAATTGTAACCCAATTCCTTCACTTCTCTTGTACATCTTCTCATCACCCTCTTGAGTAAATGAAAAGATTTTGTAACCTTTTCCTACCACCTGCCCAATGTGTCCTGCACTGTTGAGTTTATCATCAAATTTTATGCAAAGATATATACTACACTTCAAGCCTTCAACAATAAATTCTATCCCAATCCTAATAATCATAAACCATATTTAGTTTTTTATCTGTGTATGTAATAAGCTGACTTATTGGCTTCTATCTTCATTCCATGTTGACTTGCCAACTTAGATATTCTATCCATCTCCCATTTTGACCCTATTACGTAACATTGTCATCTGCAAACAACATAAATTCTGACAGTAAACCATCAACACAACCATTCATTAGAATGATGAACAGCAATAGTCCCAATATATTACTCTGTGGCTCTCTCATATTTATTTTCACCTGTTTTGATATTACATTTCCTTGCACCAATAATATTAATCATAACCCATCTTTAGCTTCCCTCTATGCTGTTATTAATTGCTTGTTTAGTTGTTTTAAGTATTGCCTACTGCCTTGCTGTCTCTTAACTCTCTTGTGTTCTCTTCTCACTAACCTCCTTACCTCCCTATTGTAATATGTATGTTCTGTACTTCTCTTTATTTTCTGTTTTATTATCTTGTTGAACTCTTTCCACTTCAGCTCCTTCCATTTGTTGAACCTTCCCCTGAAATATCCACAAGATAAACCTGTAAATACCCTGTAGTAAATTAAATTTAATAAACTTTGTAAAATTCACGTTCATGTGTCATGTTCCTCTAGGCTCGCATTTAAAAAAGTATTTTCTTTTAACAAGAATTGATTAATACTGAAAATTCAGAAAGTTGCAATTAATGTAAAAATTCATTTCTAGAGCCCATTTCATTTACATTTTAGGATTATGATTAGCAAATCTGCAATTATTATTTAAAATAGTTAAATGACATATAACTAAGGCTTCTCATTTGCATGCTGTTATTACAGTCCTTATTCCTGAATAGCCATGTGGTTGTGTTGACTAAGAGTGATACGTCTACTTTCTGAGGTTCAGGTTCTACACTAAGCACTAGGTCCTGAAGGAAAGGAACTGGCCATCTTACCTCTGAAACACTGGATTAATAAGCCCCCATCACAAGGATCCAGCAAATATTTGTATTGTGGCCAATTTGAGTTTTTAAGGTCTACTTCATCTTTCATTTCAACATTCAGATAGCCACACAACATTCCTTTTTGCTTCCAAATATTGATATTTTGACTTCAACATTATCACTGTCACAAACCTACATACATTATCTTCCTGTAGCCTCACCAGAACTATGATTCGACATGTTATTTTCATACAACATCTCCTCACTGTACATGAAATATTCTTTTTCAAAACATACTCCATCTGTATTGAATAAGGCTATCCTTAGCTTTTGATATCTGCTGGTGGAAAGATGTTTGGTTTTCTCAATATTTATATCCAGCTTTCCTTTCTTGGTTTATTTGGCTAAAAACTCATTCACATCTCTCAGCTCATCCTTGCTTTTAGCACACAAGACAGCTTGCTTTCTTTTCTGCCTATATTTACCCCCTTTTCAAAGTCATCCACTCTCCTTCCATAATTAATATTAAAAAGTAGTGGAATCAAACTTTCCACTTGTTTGATTCCCATCGTTAGCACATATGTTGCTTGTAATTTTCCTTTCACCTTCAGAACCTTCTACAAACATTCTGGCAAGCAAAACAAATTCTTCAGGATTCCAGAAATTTACAGTCTGTAATTTCCATCTCTGAATACTGTCATATGGATTCTCAAATCAATAAATATGCAGTAAATTAAACTCCCAGGACCAGAATGAGCATTTGATCAATGTATCATTTATTCTTCCTGAATCCAGCCTGTTGACATTCCAAATTCTGTTCCACATTTGAAATTAGTTTTCTAAGCAATTTCAAACGTGTAATTTCACGAACATCTAATAATAAGAAGGAACATCTAGAACCTGCAAAAATCATTGGAAAGCACTTTAAAAAATAGTTCAAATCAATGAATGCTTCCATCTTTTAGGTATTGCTTCTTTTGTGATAAGCTGATGTATTTTCTGTTGCACTATTTCTTGTCACTCTTGTAAATTTCTGAAAATAAGATGGTATGTGGAAAATAACTCCTCACATGCCACAGGTGAAGGCACTAGGACCAAACACACACACACACTCAAAAATGCAACACATTTCACAATATTCACAGAGACAGAGGAGCAATTGGTGGAGTGGCATTCATAACTATAGTTCTCTAGTGTCCATGAGTTACTAGGGGTAGATTTTTGGGGTGATAAAAAAAAATCAGGGTATCGGCTGCTTACCGTAATGGAAGAATGAATGATGAAGATGAGATTCTTGGAGATAAACTAAATTCACATTCACTGTTAAAAGGTGAGCATAGAATGGTTATTGTTGGAGGGGATTTAAATTTACCAGATGTCAACTGGTTGGGAAATTAGATAAATAACACAAGGGAACAGAGATTTTTAAATACCTTAATAAGGGAAGGAGGTTTTACACAAGTGGTAGAGCAAACTACAAGGGGACCAATCATGTTTGATACCTTTATAATAAAACCAGATGAAAATCTTGTAGGGTGTCAAGTAACTGAAGAAATAAGTGATCACTGTGCGGTACTGATGGGTATTAGGAGATTCAGTAAACCAGTGGTTAAATTAGAAGGGGGAGAAAGGTATAATAACAAAAAGGCACAGATTTTATAATTGAAGAGATATTTCAGGGAAAGATTCAGCAAATGGAAGGATTGCACAAGTACAGTGGAGACAAAATGGGAAGAGTTTAAGGAGATAATACAAAAGGGTGAGGAAATGTTTATTCCAAAGCAGAAAATAAAGATAAGTACAGAATCTACATACTAAAATAGGGAAGTGAGAAGGAGGCTAGTGAGACAGGAACACAACAGAGTTAAGAGATGGTATGGCGATAGGGAAGACTTAAAACACCTAAACAAGCAATTAATAAGAGCAAAGAGATAAGCAAAGGATGGGTTTATGAAGAATGTTATTGATGCAGGTGGACCAATGAATGATGCATCTAGAATCTTCTATGGTTATATTAGAAAACTGAAGAGAAGGGAAGGTATTCAGACTTTTGTAGATAAGAATGGAGTTGGAGTCACTGAGAATTTTAAAATTGCAGAGATACTGAGTGACCGGTTTAGTGACATAACTAAGAGACAATCATCCTGTGATGGGATGGAATGAACCAGAGTATTAAGTATAAATAAGGAAACTACAAAATTTGAAATAAATTCTCTGAAAATTATGAAGGAACTCAGAAAGCTAAAAAAACGTAAAGGAGCTGGTGTAGATAATATTCTTCTTCTGGTCCCTATCCATTCCGGATGTTGGCAACCATCTTGGCTGTCTCGTCTCTCCTGGCTGATGCTCGGATTAACTCCGTAGTTGTCTTGGAGGTCCATGTTCCCAGATTTTTTTAACCAAGAAGTTCTTCTTCTACCAGCACTTCTCATTCCTGGTATTTTCCCCTGGGGAACAGATTGCAGGAGTTCATAACGGCTATTGTTCCTCATGATGTGGCCAAGGTACTGAAGCTTCCGTGTTTTTTAGTGGTCAGTATTTCCATAGCTTTTTTCATTTTGTGGAGCACTTCAGCATTTGTCGTGTGGTCTGTCCATAGTATTTTCAACATTCTTCGATATAGCCACATTTCAAAAGCTTCTAACCTTTTACTGACAGTCTCTGTTAATGTCCATGTTTCAATGCCATACAGGAGGACAGAGAACATATAGCAGCACAGGAGTCTCATCTTTGTGGTAATTGATAAATTATGACTTTTAAAAAGTAGCCCTGGCTTTACTAATAAGTGACTTTACCTCACCAGATGGATCCGATTGGCTGTTTACTGTGGTGCCAAGATACGTATACCTTTATACACATTCAATGATCTTCTGGTTAATCATTATATGGTATTGGGAGTAGTTGTTTTTGCCAATGACCATTAATTTTGTCTTATTTATATTAATGTCAAGTCTGTATTTGTGGCTGCTTTGTGATACACAATCTATAAGATAATTAAGCTTTCAAAATGACTGTCATCTGCGAGGCGAATTTTGTTTATCCAGTTTCCATTCAACAGCACCCCCATTCCCACATCACTCAACGGCTCCCTAAAGATATACTCTGAGTAGATATTAAATAATAAGGGGGACAGGATACAACCTCGTCTTACACCACGAAGAATTTTTACTTCATCCGTATTCTCTCCCTTCAGTCTCACATGAGCATACTGATTCCAGTACAGGTTAACAATAATACTGAGGTCTTTGTCGTCCAAGCCAATACTTTTTTCAATTTCTATCATTTTCTGATACTTTATCCTGTCAAAGCCCTTCTGATAATCTATAAAACAAGCATAGACATCACAATTTATATCTCTGCAGTGTTGAAATAGTACTTGTATGCTGAACAGAGCTTCTCGTGTTCCAACTGCATTTCTGAATCCGAATTGTGTAGGTGATACAAATTCTTCACAGAGCTTATATATCCTTTGGTGAATAACCTTCAGAAAGAGTTTTAATGTGTGGCTCATAAGGCTGATCGTTCTGTAGTACAGACTGATTAAAGATTGTGGGATACGGTATTGTACCTTACCTTGAAATTTTATTTAAAATTAGTTTGGAGTCTTGCTGCTTACCAGAGGATTGGAAAAGAGCGATAGTAGTACCGGTTTATGGAGGGGTTACAAATAGGGTTGAAAATTATAGGCCAATTAGTTTGACATCAGTGAGGCAAAATGATTGAGAGATTGATATGCAACTATATCAGAAATGTCTGTGAGGAAAGAAACTGGTTTTCACATCGACAGCATGGCTTAAGGCAAGGATATTCATGTGAATCTCATATGGTGGGTTATATGCAAGATATTTCAGATGAATTGGACATGGTGTAACAGCCCTCATACCTGAATTTTGAATAGTATTGTACTGTATGAAGTATTTGTAGTGAGCTAAAGTTTGCTTGAATATGATCTGGTATGTTTGTTTTGTAATTTCTTGTAAATCAGTGTATATAGACTTTTGTTTTATGACAGAAAAATATTTAAAGTCCATTTAATATGTTTAAGAACAGAATTGTGTAAGAAAATTGCTTAAATGTGTGTAATTCCGAGTATTAATGCAAGTTACGATGTCTACAGGACAATTTTCTACAGTTTGAAATGATTTCTGTAAATAATTGTGTATTTAAGTATCTCTAATTACCATTTCTGATCATTTTGTAATGATGTTAAGTGATTTTGTATTAATTCCGATTGTTTTTAATATGTTTAATTGTTTGAGTAATTGTTAATGTTCGAGAAATATTGGGCGGATACCTTTGAAGAATTCCAGAAATTTTGATAGAGACTATATAAACAGATTGGCAAAAGGACAGAGTTAGTATTCAGTCAGTTTTACAGTTAGTTTTACAGAGAGTTTATAGTTAGTTTTCAAGTTGAGTTCACAGAAGTTTTATAAAGATTATCTTTGCGACTACTCAGAAGTGCATCTCTGTATTGTATCTATTTATGTGAATATCGCTGACTTCATTTTGAGAAAATAAACAAATCTTCAACATAACCTTTTGGTGAACTTTTTAATTAATCAGTATATTAATTTAAACCACCGAAGACCCTAAAAATGGGAAGCCAAGGTGATAGTGAGGCACTAGATCTTTCTAAGGCATTTGACAGAGTGAGCCATAAAATGGTTTTAAATAAACTGAAATATATTGGATTGGATGAAAAAGTTACTTGTTGGGTAGAGGAATTCTTAAAAGTCAGAAGGCAAAGTGTTAGAGTAGGAAATACATTATCAAAAGAGGTGGAAGTAAATATGGAAGTGCCACAGGGTAGTGTATCGGGACCATTGCTGTTCATAATTCTAATGAATGTCTGTGTTGATGGATTATTGTCAGAGTCAAGGTATTTTGCAGATGATATAATGGTATACAATAGGATCGAAACACGTGAAGACTGAACAGCTGCAGGATGACCTGGATACAATATCTAAATGGGTTGATCAGCATGGAATGAAGATAAATGACAAGAAACATCAGCATATTAGGTACACAGATAAAAAACAAAAGGTTAACTACGATTACAGGGTGGGATCTGAATTGCTTATTGAAAGCTTGAAGTGTAAATATCTTGGCATAACATTTGATAACAAACACAACTGAGCAAAGCACATTGGGCAGGTGGTAGGAAAAGGTTACAAAATCCTTCATTTAGTGGAGAGGGTGATGAGAGGATGTACCAGAGAAGTTAGGGAGTTGGGTTACAAAACTTTGGTAAGACCGTTGGTTGAATACAGTGGTGTAGTTTGGGACCCACAATTTGGTTATCAAATATAGGAGATGGAAGGTGTGCAAAGAAGAGGATCTAGATTTG
>JARYHS010000431.1:0-33993 GCA_031002005.1 Vandiemenella viatica | reverse complement strand
ATTATGAGGTAAGTGAATCTGGACTGTGAGCTTTAGCTGGGCATTATGACCATTTAGATTTTTGTTTGTGGGTGATAAGGACAATTGTCAGTGGTTAGTTACCTATTGGGCAGCAGGAAGATACAGTTTGAGAATAAATGAAATTTCTCTACTGTTGACTAAGTTGTTCAATGGTGTGGGTTAAAGAAAATCTTGATTGGGTGATTGTGCTGAAAGAGAGAGATTATCTTATCTTTAAACTAGCAATGCTTGTATATATTTATGATCTTGGGAACGGCTCTAACGATTTCAATGAAATTTCTTATTTAGATAACCTTTTTTTTTTTTTAAGATTACTTAAATAGTTGTCTTCCCTGCAAAAATTGCAGTTTTACAAAATACCAACAATATTTGAACTTGATTTCTCGAAAACGGCTCTAATGCCATCTCATAGACGATTCAGGGTACCAGAAAGCCTACTATTAGTTTCTCTTTGGTTTCAACAAGGTACTCTTACACGAGGGTAATTCGGAAAGTAACCTCCGTTTGGATATAAATAAAAAAACTTGGATAGTAAAAAATATTATATTATATACATCTTAAAACTACAGCTTTTTACTATTTTTCAACATAGTCACCATTTAAATTTAAGCATTTGTCATAGCATTTCACTAATTTACAAATTCCTTCTTCATAAAATTTAGCCGCATGGGCACGTAGCCAATCTTGCACAGCATTTTGAAGTTCGTCATTGTCGTCGAAGTGCTGCAACACAAGTCACTTCTTCATGTGAGTGAAGAGATGAAAATCACTAGGTGCCAAGTTGGGGCTGTAAGAACACAGTGATCAAAAACATCCAATTTGAATTGCTTAAGAACCTCTTGAGTCTTATGGGCACTGTGAGGACGAGCGTTGTCATGCAAAAACACAACACCGAATGACAGCTTACTGCTACGTTTGTTTTGCATGGCTTGCTATCACAGTAGACATCTGAAGTGATTGTGGTGCCATGTTCCATAAATTCAACGAGCAAAACTCCCTCAGCATCCCAGAGAACTGTAGTCATAACCTTCCTTCTAGAAAATGTTTGGCGGGCTTTCTTCGGCTTGCATGGAGAATTGTTATGGTCCCAGGCCATCGACTGTTGTTTCGTTTCGGCGTTTACGTATGCCACCCACGTTTCGTCACCAGTCACAATCCTCTTCCAAAAATCATCATCTTTCGCATTGTAGCATGAAAGGAAGTTTAAGGAAGAGCCCATTCCTTTGGTTTTGGGGATCTCTGTAAACAATTTTGGTATCCACCTAGCACAGAACTTCTGGTAGCCTAATTTATCGTACCTCATACAAAGCCGTATGAGAAATTTGCGGAAATTGTTCAGAAAGTTCAGAGATTGTGAATCTTCGATTTTCACGATCTTTTTCTTCAACTTTCTTGACAAGGTAATTACTCACAACCGAAGGTCTACCACTCCTCTCTTCACCATGAATGTTTATTCTACCACCTTTAAAAAATCGGACCCATTGCCGCACAACACCTTCACTCATTACATTCGGACCGTATACAGTACACAATTGACGATGAATTTCTGCTGCTGAAACGTTTTGTGCCAAAAGAAATCTTATTACAGCACTCACTTCGCAGGAATTTCTATTGCAGCACTCATGATTTAAGGTTATAACAAGACAATGCGCAAAAGAATGAGGCTCGTATTGTCGCAGCTGGATGCTTACTGAATCAGGGAACACGCAGATGTGAAAATGGGGCGCACCGCGCATGACTACTAGCACCAAGCTAGAATGAAGGTTACTTTCTGAATTGCCCTCGTATATTTAAACAAACGGTTCTTGTATACTAGCTGAGCAGTGGGTATACTAGCACTACATGTTTAATTGCAAAACATTTAAAAAGAAGATATCTAAAAAATAGATACTGGCTTTTGTCAGATGCAATTTTTTTCAAACTTCTTATTTTTTAAAAAAACATCTTATGTTACAAAACTTCTTTCAAAAGATCTGAGAAATGGCTGTCATAGAAGTTTCAGGTAATGCCTACTGATGTTATTAAAGTTTCTTTTTGATTTGAGCAAGAAAATGTGTACTTCAAAAGCCTAGGAAGCTGTTTAGAAAAAGTTATAACTACCTCCAAATAATAATAATAATAATAACATACATGAAATCCTTGGAAAAAAATACAAGCTTACACAAAAAAATTTCTTATGCCACACAATCTCGTAGAATTTTGAGGCACCAGTGAGCCCACCGTTTTACCTTTGGTTGTGGTAAGCAACTATGAGCTTCAAAATTCATAAGAAGCCTTTAAGATTTTTTTTTTTTTTAACTACAATCAAACTTCACGCAGTCAAGACGCATCTCAAGAAAACCTAAAGAAAATTGTCTCAATCAAGTTACTCAAACTTTATGCAGTGAAGACTCAATTCAAGAAAATCCTGAGGAAATTCGACCTAAGCAGCTTTCTATTCATGAAACAGCCACCTGTTAAAATAAACTGTAACTATTAGTCACGATTTTTATTTAACCTACTGCAATTCTTGTGTAAGTAGGAAAGAAATATATTGAATGTATAACATATATGGAACTGTCTTGCAGCTCAAATGAAATTAGTGGGAAAAAAGTGGTTAGTGCGCTAGCTCTCAAGAAATTCTGGCTATGATCCCAGATTCAAATCCCAGTGGGGACAAGAATTTTTAAGATTTATATTTGATCATATGAACTACGCTGGGGCGTTCTGTGGTTCGGATTCTGCATTAAATTGTAGGTCCTAGAGGAAGGAACTGGCCGTCCTACCTCTGATACAATGGCTTAGTATGCCACGTTCTGGAGGATCCAACTAACCTTCAGGTTAGGTATTTATACTGTCGATATATTTAACTTATCCAATTTAATACTATTAAATGAGCAACTTTTTTAAATAAATAAAATTAAATTCTCACAAACTTCTCTAACAATTTTGATGAAGTCTTGCATACTGAACAGAAATCGAAAAATGCCGAGTGAAGATCGGTCATCCAAGTACTTTTAAAATAACAACTCTTTGCATTTTTCCTTAGAGGAACTGGCACCCTAATAAAGGGTTTGTTCAATCCATAGGTTATTACGCAACTGTTAAGGTTGTTATCATATTGCAAAACCTCTGTTATGGGCACCAACGGATAACACAACCACATCTGATGGGGCTGTATCGAAGAAGGGCATAATATGAAATATTGTGTTTTTGTGTTTCTGGAATGTTTTTTTATTGCTGCTGTCCTTCTTCCTTCAACTGGTGGGTATATTTTACCTTTTCTTTCATATAAATATTGCCTTATTGCATTTTTTCCACTCCAGTGTTGTCAGGTTTATTTTTTTAAAATGAGGTGCTCTGCTGAAGATAATGTGGTGTGGAAGAGATATTGGGGAGAATGTGACACGTTTCAGGAAAATACCTGGAAAGTTGTTGCGATGATGAAGAATCTAGTTCAGTAATTCAGGGCCAGGAGAGAGTTGGATTAGGACAGGATTATGGTTGGTTTTGGATTGTATGTTTCGATTTGATGTACAGTTTTTGGTTGTAATATCTGGATTTTAATTACAGGATATAAGAACTTGTGTTAGCTTGTTGGAGTAAAGGCTAAAGGATTCTTGGTCAGAGCAGGTGCATCTGCCTTTGATGGCCCATCTGAAGAGGAGGGAGCTGTGGAAGTGTAAACATTACTGTAGGTTTGTGGGTTACGCGTTGATGGAAGTGTTTAAATGCACAAAGATGCCTGCATCAGGGATGGTGTGCAATCTTGAGAGAAGTGCAATGTGAAGTTTAGGGAGTGTTTAGGAAGTCAAGGAGGAGGTTTACACTGTGGGTTTAGATCATGAAAATGTCATCTGTATACCTTACCCACACAGTGGATGGTAAGGTAATTGTTTGAAGAAAATATTCTTCTAATATGTACAGCAAAAGGTTGGCATAGAAGGGTGGCATGCGAGAGCTTATTGTAATACCTCATACCCGATGTTAGATGTGGGATTTGAGGGTTAAGAAATTTTTGATTTAAATAAAGTGGACCATTGAAATGACTAAGGCAGTGTGTGTAGAGCACTCATTTACATACTACTGAAGGATACTAAGGCTCTGGCAATGGGGCATGTTGGTGTACAGTGAGGTGATGTCTGTGGTAGGCAGGAAGGAATCTGCAAGTAGGGTAATGGGAACTGCTACCAGACGCTCTTAGAAGTGGGGAGTGTCTGTCACATACGTCAAAAGGGCATGGACAAAAGATTGTATATGTTGGTCTACGAAAACAGAAATATGCTCTGTGGTAGACTCATAGACAGTTGCTATGGGGCATCTGGAATTATGTAATTTGGGCAGAAGATACAGAGTGGAGTCCGGGGAGAGGGTGGTGGTGGTCTTAAGAGTTGGAAGGAAAAAGGAGGGGTGTTGGAGACCTTGTAAGGGATCTTGGAGGACATGGAAAGACTGTATTTCTGTTGGGGTTGGTGTATTAGAGCTTTTCTTTCCATATTATAACCTTTATCACCAAAGTTGAGCACAGGAGGGCTGCCCTCCTCCCTTCAGCTTTGGTGAGTGATGGGTATATCTTAATCTTTCTTTTCCTTATTAATACTGCCATATGACATTCTTTCCTAAAAACTTTTATTTCTCTGTTTGTGTAATTATAAGCTGAATTTTTAACATTGATCTTCATTTCATGTCGATCTATCTACATATTTTATTAATATCTCTCTGTACCTCTTCAAAAATCTTCACCACCTTTTCCCAACATTTTGTGGTCCGCTGCCTTTAGTGAGTTTTACTCATCGTTGATCTGGTCTAATTTGGAGCTATGGTATTACGGCTGCATCACTCGCTGCCCCCTAGCATTTTGTATCTGTCAGGTTGTATTAAATACTAATGGAGGAAGTGAAGTGTTGCCATCTGCTTGTGAAACTGTGTTCAGTGCATGATAAGTAGAGCTGTAAAAGTAACATGAAATTCTGTACCCGTATGTATTCGTTACTAAACCAATCAGTACCCATTACTTTTGATTAATTACTCGTTACTTTTGATTCAATTGAACACTAGCATGATGCATCACATCGAGTAGCGTTGCATACGGGATAACTTTGTTACTATCGTATTGTTTTGTTACTCGTAACTTATGATACAATACAAACTAGCATGAATCGTCACATTTGAATCGAGTGGGTCACTTATGGGACTACTTCGTTCGTACTTGGTAAAGTTTAAATAAATTGTTTATTTAGTGAAATAAGTTTAGGTAAGTTGTTCGTTTGGATAAAACTTAGTCAATAACTACCACATGGATCTTACAGAAAACCTCTGAATATACACTTTATTTACTGTAATGAATATTATATACGAAAGAATAATCTAATTTCAAAACAAACACCTATTTCTATATAAAAAAAAAACGAAAAAAAAACCTGATGGTGAAATATCTAGTGACAATAACTAATGACTAATTTTTTAAAGTAGCCTACTCAAAACCCTGCATAGAAGCCTGATAAGATAATGGAATATGTATTTAACAAATATAATCTCATGAAGGTATTTCATTTTTAAATAGGAGGTTTCACCACTGTCTTCCTTTACTATTTTCATTTATTTTTGTAAATTCTTCATCTTTTTGTGATAGATTTGTTAAAATAAATGTGGACATATTATCAAATTGGGCCTGCAGACAGAGTGCTACTGACTCCTGCTTTGTTTCATTTTAAAAGTATCAATTTTCCAAATTCAATATTTAAAAATCAATAACAAAGGTACAAGACAAACATGCAATTAGATTTGTAATTATTGTTGCGTTGCGGTTACAACAAACATTCAACATCAAAGCCAGTACCACATTTATCACATGAATCCTGCGGTAATAATACAATAACTAACATCAGGCAAAAGGAGTCATTGTACCTTGTCCTTTGTTTATGGAATTCCGGAACTGCAAAAAAGGGCTGCTAGATTTGTTTCCAGAAATTATCAAAGAATGCAATTGTTAACAGATATGATAGGCAATTCATTGGAAGACAGGAGTTGGGTGAAAAAGCCATGGGAGTGTTCAAGGCATATATTGATGATGTGGCATGGGAAGATATTGGTGTAAGAGTTAAAAGTAATGCTTGGAAGGGAAAAGATTACCATGACAAGCTGGCACTTGATTTCAGGCACAAGGGTGTAGGCAAATTCTCATTTCTAGGTAAGGGTGTCAGGGATTGGAATAAGTTACCTAGAGAAATTATGAATAATTTACCAAAAACGTTGAAAGAAATTAAAATTTGTAGAGTGCAAATGTAGGTGGATGCAGGAAAGGGGGGGGAAGATGAGTGTGTAAGGAAATTGCCACCGGAGCGTGCGCTCCTTTGCAATTTAATTAAATATTATTAGAACATACGTGCAGAGATGTATATCACAAACTATTGGACAACTCTTTTATATTGTAAATTACACTGTAAAATAAAATAAGAAGATATCAAATCTTAAAATAAACAAATTTAATAAGTGTTTGAAATAAATAAACCTACTAATGAACGATAAGTGAAAAAACACTAACTGTCTCAAATAATCCATACAAATTTTCTATTTACAAATTGTGCTCTGTAAATTTTAATGTTAAACAAAATAAAAACTTAAAAATTAGTCTTTACGTTTTCAAAATTAGTTACCTCATTAAAAACATGAAACTTAACAGTAAATAATATTAATTATATTAAAATAATGTTCTCACAATGTGTTTTTACACAAACATTTTTATTTGTAATGAAACTAATTCAAATAAAAATTCCCACAAATATGCGCAAATGTACATGATTAATGATGTCCAAACTTCATTCTTTTATTCACATTCAAAATATGTTTTTTAATTGTGATAGAGCACATGCACCTGTGGTAATTTCCCCACTGACTAATGATTTTATTTTTTCTATTCTTAAAATTCATTGATTGCTATATCACATTACTGCTGATAGAATTCAGCACTAACATGAAGCATCACATGAATACTTTGTGAAGTTCCAGTAAATTGTTCATTGAGTAAAGTAAATTTAGGTAAATTGTTCGTACATTTGATTTACTGCACTGAATATTACATAATTCAGAATAATGCCTAAGATCACAATCGCAGCACACACTAATCAACTAATTTCAAAACAAACATCTGCTCATTCAATCACTGGGCGAACCATTCCAGCTCTCCCATGGCGCATGATACGTCGTGTTCATACATTTATCGTATCAAACTGCCATCTATACAAAATGTGAATAACAAAACGAATTTGCGAGTAACGATTCAATACTTCGAGTCATGCAATGAACCCGTTACTCAGAAACGAATACATTGTTACTTTTACAGCTCTAATCATAAGTGTATTTTTTGTTTGAGAAATGTGTGGTCTATGAGATAGAGGACCATCCCTGCATTTGCCTTGATGGCTGCAGAAAACTGCCTAAAAACTGCTGTCTAGATGGCCGGTCATGGGAGCTGGATGCATGCACAGTCCATTGTTCCTCCCCGATCGAGTGTGTGGTGCCTAAGGGCACTGAGCCACATTGGCGAATACCTTTTGACAAATGTATCTCATTTTAACACTATTGTACATCATCTTGTCATTCACAATGTAACTTTTGATTGTAAACCAACATCAGCATCATTTATTAAAATGAGCAGCAGCAATGGTCTTATTACACTATCCAGTGGCTCTGCTGTAGTCACTCCCCCCCCCCCCCCTTTTGAAACTGCCTTTTGCACCCTTTTTCTTTTCTTTCTTCTTCCAAAGAATTCCTTCACCCAGTATGTCACTTTCTGGTTTGCCCCAATAGTTTCAACCTTATTCACCATTATCCTGTTGTTCACTCTATCACATGCTTTGGACGTGTCCGGTGCTACACCATTAATGCGTTTTTCTTTCTCCATTTAACTTCAAATATCTCGCGTAACTCCTTAACAGACATTCACTTGAATAAGCTTGCCAAATACATGCTGTTCGCTCTCATTCAGCATGTAAATCACTAGATAATTCTAAACATTGAATAAAATGAGTGTAGATAAAATAAAAAGAAAACAGAATGTACAGATGACATCAATTGTGTAATGTAAGTTATGAGTGGCATCATTGACTATTTCATTCAGATATAAGGTGATGGTAGTATTTGTTTTTACTCATTACGAAGGACTTTTATGTGAGAGTTCTTTACCTATAATGACAAGGTTTAAGTTACTTAACCATCTATTTCATCTTTTTATTTATTTTTATTGTTGTGTATGATTTTCACTGATGCAAATATATAAATGCAGTGAAACATATATTTTACAGGCTCAACTGGAAATGCCTCCAGCAGAAGTTGGTGATGCTGGTGTGTGTGGCATTTGCCTTACTCGTTTGGAGGGAGGTGGAAATACAAGTCCCCTTGAATATGGAGGTCAGCTATACCATGCAGCATGTGCCAATCTATGGGTCAATTGTGTAGACTGCAGTTTGCCTTCTTTCAATAGCTCAGTGCTTTGTTCACAATGATTACTGTTACTCCATTACAAAACCTCAGTATTATATAATGTATAAACTTTTTTAATGATAGTATTTATGTATTTATATTTGTTGAATTGAGTTGTTGTTGTTATTTGGAGCAAGTTGTATAGTATAAACTGAAAATTGTAAGGAATATTCATTCACGAGATTATTTTCTTGTAAACCATCTGATGTTGAATGTTCGTTGATTCAAATTTCCATCCATTTAGATTATTGTTACAATTTTAATTTCTCAGCACAGGTTATAATTGTTGTTGCATCGTGCAAGAAGAAACATGCTACATCTCCACGAGAATGGTTCTAAATAGGCCTAATATTTGTATAAAATTGAAAGTATAAGCATAAATTATACATTAAGTCTAGCAGATGGGAACATCTGGTGAAATCTATAAATTGAGAAATGCAAAGGTTTCTAGATTAAGGAAGATCATTCAGGAATATTCAGATTTAATGTATAAATAGGTCTTCAATTATTAAAATGAGGAAAATGTTTTTAGAAATTTAAATTTAGGAAGGACAGGGAAAGTAAAGTATCTTCAGCAAACTATAAGACATAAAATTTTGATTAACTTTGAAATCAAAGAAATATTTTTTGGTTATCTCAGCTCAAAAGAAATAACCTTTAATGGTAGTAACCATCAAAAAATTCTAGAAGAAATTCATATGGATAAAAACTCCAAAATAAATTTAAACAAATTTTGTCATGTGGTTTATTCAATAATTTAATTTAATTTGTTATTATTTAAATTTATTAGTATTCTGTATTAATTAAGAAACTAGATGCAATGTCCAATCTAGCCGATCACTGGTAGCATATTGTTCGTATTAACTGGATGATCCAGGAACAGTGACCAGTAATTGAAAGAGAGAGAGGCCTGTTCTGCCCATCCTCTCTCTCGTGGTTTTGAATAGGTGCCACATTATGTGTTGAACCTCCAAGTGACCACAGAGTGATACGCATATGCATAATGCATGCTCGCTCATGATTGGATGTGTTTGTGCCATAGATATACATACTAGGCCATGGCTGATTGACTGTAGAAAAAATTTCAAAAGGGGATAGAGCCATGGCCATTCTTTCTCTAACTGGCAACCATAATAGAAAGCCTGTGACCATGGCTCCATCATCTAACATGGTGCCCTACATTATGAGGCGATGAGAAGTCAATTATATGTGTGTATGTTTAGCTGGTCCACTCTATTAGTTCTTTCTCTCTACACTTATAGTATGCTCCTTTGCTCTGAAATTCCAGGTGGATTTAAAATATCCACCTGGATTTCCTGTTCCACTTCAGACCATACCCATATTATGCACCACCATGCCGATTGTCATTATAGAACTGAATAATCACAGCTGGGCAGAAAACCGTTAATCCATTAATTGTTCATGAATAAAGTTAGCAAAATTGCAAAAATGTAACTTTTAAGTTAACCTAAAATGTTTTCAATGTTCTTCTTAACTTCTGTTATCTTCCATTAATTTTAGTCCATTACATTGGTTGTTGAAGTCATTTCGTTTGTTCCTATTGTGTGCCATAGCACGCTGGTACGTTCGGCTAGTCAAATAGCAAATTAGGTAATGCGAAGTGAGTGTGTGAAGCATATATAATTGTTATGTTAGATATGGCGTGGATAGTAGCAGTAACACTAGAGTTGTGGAGTTTTTTTTCCTTCTGCAAACCGTCGCTCACTTATCATTTCAAATTTGAATGGTAATTAATTTTATAATTTAACTTTTTTACTACGAATAATGTAATGCCACTTTTTGTGTTTGTTTGGAGAGTGTTAATTAAATAAATTAAATTGACATTCATTATGTGATTACATCATGGAAACTGAAGATATAAAATCTGTTAGTGAAAGAAACAACTCTAGCAATGAGGAAATTAAAAGTCCTTGGAATTATGTTTCATTTAAATCAAGATTCAGAGAGCAGTTCATTTATGTATGTAAACCTTGTTTGCCTAAACTTTCTACAATCAAGGCTCTTGTTCTTAGCCTTAATAATCTTAAACAACACATGAAGAGGATGCATAAATCCAAATGTTTACGGTTTAAAGAAAAAGTAAAAGCAGGGCCAGTTTTTAGGAAAAGGAAAAACAATTCAAAGCTTTCAACTGCTGTGGTTTCTTCTGTAGGAGTTAGAAATAGAAGTGGTTTTTCCCCCATCTCCATCTGCTAATAAAAGGTTACGTCACAAAGCATTGATGAATCTTTAGGCTTTGTATTTTTCAACACGGCGTATCATTGTAAACTTTTTAATTGCTAAGATGATTCAACTATATGTTGTATAGTCCAATATGCTTGAGAAGCTGATTAAAATGTTGACCCCCCCAACAAGAACCCAAATTCCAGAGGGACATTGGGAAGACATATTGTTGATGGTTAACTTTTGACAGATAACTGTAACTTGTTTTAAATTTGCAAAATGTAATTTATTAATGATTGTTGACGTTAACTTTCTAAGTAGCGGATTAACAATTATCAAAGTTAAATTTTGGATTAACTGTGTCCAGTTACATGAATAATGTATTAATCACATTAAAGAGGAAAAAACTCATAGGCATTTTCTAAAGTGTATTATGTAAATGAACTGCATTTGCTATTGACTGTTGGCTGTGGATTAAGAGTGATGGGGAGAGAGCACAAAGCAGTAAAAGTATAAAGTTGGAAAGAGGGAGAAACGATTACCATTTGTAACATTGTTTTCTGATAATTGAGAACTGTTTCTGCTTCTACACAGTTCTGATGGATGGTCAGAGGGATAATTTCTGCTGTACACATCATTTAAACACCTTACTTTAGTGTTTTACAAGGTTTAAAATAATTGAACAAAGTCAATTTTTCGATATATCACAACACCAACCATGATTGACTCACGATGTGTGCTCGTATATGTAAAGATGGTCGATTATGGATGCATATGAGACCTGCTACTAGTGTTAGTCCCCTATTTGGCAATCCTGTTGGCTAGGCTTCATATGCAGCCTACAATGGACATTGCACTGTGTCACTCCCATTAGAACCTTTATGGTGTTCATATCTATTGCACTGTTGCTAAAGATCATAAATAATGGGTCTCCACACGTTACTCAGAAAGAGACCGGAGTCTCTGTTTATGATCACTTTAACTGAACATGTTCTGGAAAATTGCCACAGAATAAATTCTGATAGAACTGAAGTAGTGTATGAAGTCTAGCTGATGGAACTGCTTTGGTAATGAGCCTCATAATCTGTTATCTGTAGATATGAGTGCACATTATGAGGTAATCACAGTTGTTGATATATTGCAGAATTCACTTTGATCTACTACTTCACCTAATGAATAAAGAAGAAAGTTCTTGAGACTTCATACAAAGCAGAAATTGTCCAGCTGCACACCTGTCAGAACAATGTAGAATATTACGTTTCTCTCTTTGTGTCCTCACATCATCATCCTCAGTTTCTAACCAACAGTCAACAGTACATTAATTTGTATGTGTCTGCTTGTTGACGTTACAGTGTGCTTCTTTTCTTTCTCGACTTACTCACCCAAACTATTTTTTATTTCATTTATCCCTTTTCCTCCCCTTAACAACCCTACTACCTCAAGTTTTGGTAAATAATGGGCATCTCTTTCCTAATTCATATTTGTTTTCACATAACTTGAAGCATTTTTTTATTCATCTTCTCAGTAAATATGTAAGGCAACATGAATTCAAACAAAACCACTACGTATGAAAGCTAAAAACAGAACCATTAAATTGTAAAAATATTGCTGGACCTCTAACTTATATGTTTTTTATCTGTATGTATGTTATTAACATGCGACATATTTTACTGTGCCATTATCTATACTATTATGTATTGCTAAGCAAGCTGCATGTGTCTCGTTATTTGAACGGGTACCGCGCGGTAAGTACCGCAGCAATTTGGATGTGGTTTTCAAATTTTTAGAGCTAATGGTCCGAATCAAAATCTGCTGAAATAGCTAATGACTTATACGTACCTTTGGAAAGAACAGGCAATTAAAAACCTTTTTATATGGAAAATTGTATGCCATAGATCTTTATGCACTTTCAGACATGCACTACTTCCGCATGAATCTGACGAAATTTTACATAGCTTTACTAATGATTGTTTAAAATTTTGACCTGGAATATTTACTGCATACTACTGGTACTAACCATTTGAAAATTGGATTAACTACTTCATTATAATATCCTCTTCAAGTTTCGCACTCTCCTTTTTCGAAAAGTTATCACCAATTAAATTAAAAATGCCAAAATATGACAGACGCCCAGCTATTAGATGCCGCTAGTGCTGCAAAATTAATTAATTGAATTGTTGGTTAAATTGAAATGAATTGAAATGTTGGTTAAATCCTTTATTCTGATGTTTTCTTGCAGTTTCTGCTTCTCTCCATTGTAAAAATTTTCACGAAATTAACAAATAAAAAATATTTATCTGAGATGTAGTACAACAACAATCAATACAAGTGATCAGAGACAATGCGTTGCTTCCATTTTAAACTATTACCCAATTTTTGAGATGGATGCCGCAGAACGATTTTGCCAGACATTTTTTCCTTGGTCTAGGCTGAAGTTCAGCCTCTATGACAAAATGAGGCTGTTTAGGTTGATATGATCCCTGTACTGATAATTTTTGTCATTTTTACCGTGCTGGCAACATTACGTGGGGGCGCAGTCTCATATTTCTGCATTTTACTTAACATGTGGCAATTTTTCCGAAAAAGAAGAGTGTAAAACGTGAAGAGGACATTTTGTGGAGGCAGTTACTCCAAATTTCAAAAGGTTAGTACCAGTTTCGGATTGGTGGAGAAAGAGGCAGACTACCCGCATTTCTACACGTCAGGATCCGCGCGTACAAAGTAGTGGGTAAATGCTAGTATCATAATAAATGTAAAAGCTTGTTTTAAATTCATATGACAACACAGTTATGAAACTGGAAGTGAACTATTAAAAGTTAATTACTTATTTGCCATCTTCTTCATATTAAATAATCAAATGAATCATTATTACTATAAACTGCATGCTGCACTATATCACAGACCTACATGCACAAAATAAGACACTAGACATTACACGTTTTTGGTTTGCTACATTGCTCATACATTACCAACCGTACCATGTATCCATAGCTGGGCACAGTTAATTCAAAATTTAACTTTCCCATTAATCCACTGCTTAAAAAGTTAACTTTGATCATCTTCAGAGCATTGCATTTTTGCAAATGTAACCCAAGTTACAGTTATCCATTAAAGTTAACCGTCAACAATATGTCTATCCAGTACAATATCCCTCCGGAAATTGGGTTCGTACTGAGGTTCAACATTTTAATCAACTTCTCAAAAGTATCAGATTCTACAAGATGTAGTGAAATCATATTGGCAACGAAAACGTTTACAATGCATTGGTCCACACTATCCAGAGGTGTATATTGGTAACTACAATACAGATTTAAAAAAAAAAAAAAAAAAAAAATTCTGCTGCTATCTACTGCAGAAGAATTCACAGTACTTGAAGGATTTAAATTGTTTTTCCTTTTCCAATGAGTTGACCCTGTTTTTACTTTTTTCTTTAAACCGTATATATTTAATATATTGTTGAAGAATATTAAGGATAGAAACATGAGTCTTGAGTGTAGAAACTTAGGCGAACACAGTTTGAATTCATAAATCAACTGTTCTCCTAATCTTGATGTAAAGAAATGTAACCTCATAAATGTCGCCAATAATTTAAAATCTTTTCATTGCTATCAATAGTGTTGCTGCTTTCACAAACAGATTCTAGATCTTCAGTTTCCATGATGTAATCTGTAATAAATGTCAATTTAATTTATTTTACTAACAAACTCCAAACGAACACACATTAAAGTGGCATTCGATTCCTTTTAGTAAAAAAAGTTAGGTTATAAAAATATCAAAATCAATCGCTGATCAAATTTGAAATTAGTAGTGAGCGCCGGTTTGCAGATCTAAAATACAAACACTCCACAACTCTTGTGTTCCTATTCACATCCACGCCATGCCTAACATAAGTTATCATATGAGCCCCTTAAAGCCCAAGTGGTGTAACTCACATGAATCAAATTTCGAGAAAATTAATGTTTTACTGCAGTTTTAATAAAATAATTCGTTTTATATATTTTGAATTTTTTTTCTCAACAATGTATCATTAAAGAGTTATTCTAACTTATGCTGGCAGTTTTAAAAACTTTTAAAATGTTTTCTTTTTTTTTGGGGGGGGGCTTTGTTTGGAGTTACACCACTTGTGATATAAACAAGGAACAGATTCTCTTTAAAGAAGGGGGAAAGAATACAGTATTTTACTGCAACATCTGTTTTTTATTCTACTGTTTATACATTTCTTACTCTGCATCTAGTGGCCCAATGTTTGCAGCATCATCTTGAGTCAATAGACTAAAAAAGTAAGGATGACAGATGGGTGGAATGAATGGTAACATGTCTTGCATATCCTTTTTCTTCTCTTTTGTTACAGATCTTTGATTTCTGTACAGTTATTCTTGAGATACGTTTGTAAGATTAACAGGTCTGCCTCTTTTTGGTCCAGGTTTCAAGTTTAGTTCTGAAAAGGGCATTTCTTTGGAAAGAGTTTCTTTGAAAAAAATTGAAAATGTTTCTTCCTTTCGATACTGGATCCACTGCATTTGTAGCAATGATAAAGGATGTTTTTCCGTATCAACCTTTCTTTTGGTGATATGTTGTAAAAGATTTCCAACAGACAAAAAGTCATCATGAGTCATCACTGTTATGTAAAAATGATTTTTCTTCCTAGATTTTGCAACGACGGTATACCTGTACCAATCATTGGGACGATATATCTGCTAAATACTGCTGTAGTTTGCTATTGAGGCAAAATCACAGTCGTTGAGCAAATAAGAATAACCACTTCTCATAAACTTCTGGTCAATAACTTCAATGTTATTATCTTGACTCAGAACCAGTTTCATCGCCATGGCAACATTCCAGTTTCTATTTTGCTTGGCACAGGTGTCACTATACATTAAAACATTTTTCGCAGCTGAAGCCCTCTTTTCAATGTGCTTGACCAAATATGCACTAATTTCTTGGGAACTTTGTGATCCATTTATTTCATTACAACAATACATAAATCCTAATTTTGAGGAAAGCTCATGGCATCCCAAATTATAAACATTATTGCATTTGTAATAGGGCACTTGACATGATAGTTTAGGAAAAGGAAGAGTCTTTTCCAAATCATAGGAAAATGTATTAATGGACTGTTGAGTGCCCTCGTTCATGGCATTATGAGCTTTTTCTGCTTGGCGAAGATGAATTCAGAACCTGCTGGAATACATTCATCACTTGCTCCAATATCTGCCAAAATGCTTGGCTCACTAACACTGCTCTCATCACTGCTCATAATGACACATCAAAACTTAAATCTTTTACATCTAGGTTATTAAAATGTTTTTTAGTTTACCTGGTTACAACATTTCTAGATGAGCAACAAGTGGTTGAACTGCAAACAGTTACAGGCACAGTGGTGTATCTCCAATATACACCACTTTAGCTTTTACCCAACAGATGGCTGCATTGACTGCATAAACTAGTGCTGCTAACTATAAGGTTGTTAAGGGAACTAGAATTTACACCACTTGTGCTTTAAACAGAATGCAACTTGCTGAACACTGAAACTCCAAAAAAACAAAAATTGGACTTACACCACTTGGGCTTTAAGGGGTTCATATGCATCACACTCACTTTACCTAATTCGTTCGCTTTTCGACTCTCCAAATGTACCTATGTCCCATAGGGCACAATTCAAACAAACTAAATTATGACAACAACCAATGTAATGGTCTAAAGTTAGCGGAAGTTCAATTTAATGGAAGTTAAGAAGAATGTTAATGACTTTTTAGGTTAACATTTTTGCAATTTTGTTAACTTTGTTAATTAATAATTAACAGATTAATAGTTTTCTGCCCAGCTGTGCATGTACCTTCAAGACCCTCAGAAAAAGGCAATTTACTTAATCCTTTGATGACAATGGCGACCATTTTGATTTTAACAGGAAATTAATAGTTTATATAGTAGGAACATTGCTGTCCTATCCTCGTATTGGAAATGCCATATTTTTGCCTAGTCATTGGAATATTCGTTGTTTTTAAAAAGTTGGACTTATAATTTTTACTTGCTAATAGCTTTATATCAGGGGTCCCCAAAGTGGTCGATACCGACCCCTTGGGGTCGATAAGAGATCTCCCAGGGTCGATTAATACATGGGGGTTGAAAGGTGGTCGATTAATACTAAAAAGGATCAATTAAACTGTACAGGAAAGAAATAGGAATGTTCTACTAACAATCAAGTCAATAATTAAAATTAAAGCCCATCCTCTCAATTGCCGTCTGTTTGCGATGTGAAGTAAATGGTGAAACTTTCAACAAATTACTTTTGCTCACTGAGGTAAGGTGGTTGTCAAGAGGTGATAGTTGCAGTATTGAGAGTTGAAGAGTGCCTTAGGAAGGTTGATTCATCCCTATGTGACAAGTTAAAACAGTGCAACAACCATCTGTTCTTTTTGGCAGGTCTTTATTTGAAATTTATTCCATCTATCCATAGTTTTGTTCCTATTTTTTAAGTTTATAATAATGGTGGAGAGTATCTCGTTTTTCTATTAATTTTATTGGGTGGATTTTATAAATTATTTCGTTGAGTTGTTATGCAGGCCTCCTTATTGCTTGGCATCAGAAATGCCAAAAATGATTTAATGTTTTTATTAAATACTTGTGGGGGTCGGTTAGAAGGCAAATATCATATCAAGGGGTCGACGGGGTAAAAAGTTTGGGGACCCTCCGCCACACACTTTTAGTGAATCGCGGAGTAATAATAATAATATAGTTCAACTACATTAACTAAATTCATAATATTCTGCCTGTGAACCATTTAAACCATCTGTGTGGACCAGAGTGTGGTGGGTGAATGGTTAATGCTCTGGCTTCGTATTCCGGGGGGCACTGGTTTGAATCCCCATCCGGCGGTCCAGATTTGGGTTTTTCCATGGTTTCCCCCAGATCATTCCAGATGAATGTTGGGATGCTTCCTTCAAAAGGCCATGGCTGAATTCCTTCCCATTCCTAGTTCCCAGACCTTTCCCACCTCTAATGACCTCAATGTTGATGAGGTGTAAAGCCATAATCAAAAAGAAAAGTGTACAAAATTCAGTAATTGTGATGGGTGAAGCGATAATGCTCTCACCTCGCATTTGGGAGAATACGGGTTCGAAAACGCTTGCGAACATCCACATTTGGGTTTATCATGGTTTCCCCAAATCACTCCAGGTGAATGCCACAATTATACCTTCAAAAGACCATTGCCAAATTTCATGTTTCTTGCCTGCAGTGCCTTCCTGCCTCTAGATGACCTCACTACTACTGTATGAATGATGGAATATTATTATAATTGGTAAAGGTGCAAACAGATTGGAGAAAGGGAGTAGGTAATGCAATAAGAAACTAATAAGCACAGCAAGTTGGAAGGTGGAATCAAATGTGGAAAAATAAACATTAAAAAAAAAATAAACATTAAAAAAATCGAAGCAAAATGACAGTGTTTCACAGTTTGGTCTCCTCTTCAATTTTGTTCACTGTTTACCATTAGTGTTCATTCATCTATATTGTAGCCTACTCTGTGGATTTCTATCTTAGAATTGCCCAGTCTTCTTCAAAATGATTTTGGTGTTGTTGAATTTGCTTGTTGGTTTTGTCTTCTGTTTTTGTCACAATCGTTCTGCCTTAAGTGATGGTCTTAATTTCTCTGTACTTGTTAGAATATTTAACAAGTCCTTGGTCAACACTGTTTTATCTTGGAGGAGTACACTCAGATACTAGAACAAATGCGTATCCATGCAATTTGAGTGAATGATCAATTATAGTTTCCAGAGTGCTGCCAATAATTTCTAAATTGCTACAGAAATGAGTTGCTTAGTAATTTTGTCAATTTGTTGTCATTTGAAAAACATCTGATTTTTAATTTGTAATGGAATCGCTGGTGAAATTTCTGCCAAAGAATGCTTACCTGAGGTTCAAGAATCCTAGTGCTAGCCCTGTATGGTGACATAATATGTGATGTACATTTTGGTTATCAAATACAGAATTTGGAGGGGATGTAAAGGAGAGAAACTAAATTTGGTTTTAAAAATGACCGCAGAACACAGTCAGTAACTGACATGACAAAAGAACTGGATTGGGAGTCAGTAGAAGATAAGTGGAGGATGATGAGTGTTGTGAATCTACATGGCGTATGTTGGTGTGAGACTTGGATGGATGTTGGTAGATATATCAGGCATAGTTCATGCAAGGGGAAAGTGGACCATGACCGTAGCCTGTCACTTGATTTTTAGTCATAAAGGAGTGCTAACATTTAATTTCTTGGTTAATAGAGTCAGGGATTTGAATAAATTTGCAAATTTACCAAAAACACTAAAAAATTATCATCAAAATTCTCAAACTGCAATAGTAGTTGGGTGGGTAAATTGCTCTCATTGAATGGAAGGATTAAAATAGGGAAAATCAATATGTATAGAAATTGTCTGCTGGGCATATGCTCCATTACAATTAAATTGTCTCATCTAATATTATCAAGCATTGTTCTATGTACATAATATTTATATACATGTATACTCAATAAATCTGTTAGAAGTGAAGTTGCTGATGACAGCTAATTTTACTGATAGCTTGAGTTATTGAATGTGATTTGTTGTTTGGATCTTAGTTTCAGGGAACATATGGAAAAACTTAAGTGTGAAATGAAAAGTGGTTATCAGATATGTAAAGATCATACAAAAGTACAGTTCCATTATTAAATTAAATACAGTATATGGAATATAGTTGCATAGTATTTTTATTTGTATTTAATACCAGAATATAGTTATATATATAATATACTGAATACCATGGCTGATAGTAGCTGTAGTTCATCTTCCAATTATTTTTATATCCCGTATCAAAAGCAGGAACACTGGCAGACCTTTACAATGAGCCTAATATATGGTTGAAATTGCAGGTACACTGAGAACATGAGCTTATCCTGACAGTATTGTCGCGTGTCTGCAGAGGTACTATTCTCATCACAAAGTATTGAAAGGCAGTGGTTGTTTTTAGGTCCTATGAGATGGGATATTCAGAGACGTGTTGACCGTCAGTAGGAAGAGTGGCCAGTGTCATGCCATTAATATTGCTTGCCTCCATGGTGATATTTTTCCTCAGTTTTCTCTGCATAGAAGGCTGATTGATCTTTGGCAGCTGTTCCAGGAAAAATCTATAGATTCATTCGATGTCTAGATTTCATTGACTTGCTCTACCAATTGAGATACATGACTTTTTTAAACAATTCTTCTTATTTTCCTTCGGAACCAAAGTTTTTCAAAAGAAGGTGAGAAATGAAACTGCATGTACAAGTTGTCTTTAATTAGAAATTAAAATCCTGGAGTTCAAATAGCATGAAATGCAACAATGAATGACAGGTTTTTAAAACTATATAATTCTTATCTGACTTCAACTTGGATGTCTTCCAATGCCAGGAGACTGGATAACTTGCATAAAAGAAACTGATTCTTATGATTGATCAACTTGATTAAGGATAAGGAGAACGATATTGCCTTTAGAATCGCTTTTCTTCTAATGTGTGAAATATAGGGACATTAAAAAATTCACTTGATAAATTGAAAAAAGACTGCAGCCAGTATGGTATCCCAATTTTCTGGCCAGTATCATAAATCCATTGTTTAAAATCAGTTTCTACTCTGTCTTGAATGCCAGTAGCCTTCTTACAAGCTATCTTTCAATTTGTTTAATCTGCTCATTTCTACTTACTCACATTCTAATTTTCCATCTCCCATTCCTGAACGATAGTCCCTAAAAGTTTCATTAAACCAGTTACTCAATATCTTTGCTGTTTTAAAATCTCGGCAACTTCTCATCCCAAAGATAAATCATGTCTGAAATGGTAATCTTGTACATTGCTCACTTTAAAATTTCCCCATCCACATACTGAGATTCTGTAGTATGTCGTGGTATGTGCACAGCACCCTTGCCAGATTAGATTTTTATCTTTGCATGAACAAGAATTTAAATCAAAATATTTTCAATTGTGTTTATCTCTTTTTAGTTTAATTTCTAGTTGAAAATATAACGCCAATGCAACTGTTTCATTTATTTATTTTGCGTCGTATGCGTTTCACCTCTCATCGAGGCATCATCAGCGACGAATCTGTGTTACAGTTTTTATATACAGTTTTATCCTATTATTACATAATTATGGGCATGAGATATTTTATTGCTAAAAGTTATTTACTATTTCAACTAGAAATTAACTAAGCAACTGTGGAATCATGGCCTGCAACAACATTGCATTCTTTTTAGTTTGTTCATAAATGGTCCTCTTGCCTTCATCTTTGGTTACTGAAATGTCTGCTTTCCATATTATTTGTTACTATCAATGCGTGGTAGCTTTCTCTGTTTCATTAGTATTATTATTGTTACCTGATGGCCTTGTTCTGTGTTTGTCCTGCTTGTTCCTGTCTCGTGTTATATTACTTTTTCTTTACACGTTTTTCTGAGAATCGTGTGGTAGATCCCAGTGAGCATTCACCTCATTTATGGCTCATCTTTGTATGAATAAAGTTTTAAACCAAAATTTTTAAAGTTATCTTTGTATCTTTTTTGTGTGTTTGTTGTGGCTCTCCTGCCTTCATCTTTGGAGAATGATGTATTTGGTTTCCATATCCTTTGTTATTTTCATTGCATTAAAACTTTCTGTTTTTCATTAACATACATGTATATAATTATAATAATGAGAAGCAAAATGCTTTATGAAAACGAAAATTAGCAGGATAGAAAAAATAAAGCAAATACATCCAGAGATAACGGCTGCAAGGCTTGATGAACACAAAATGATGAACACGTGTAACAAAATATTTAGATATTGAACCACTGACACACGCTGAGTAAATATGTGTCATTGTGATCACTCTTCATCTATTTGCAAAAATATGAGTCAACAGTTAATTTTATTTTTGGTACCCTTCTTTATATATATTTAATACATGAATGCAAGAGACCACTGAATGCTGAATAGTGTAATAGAATTACTATTTAGGCTAGGAAAATGAACCACTGCTTACCTAAGGTGATGATGGGACAGTTTGAGCACACAAAGTGGAGACAAAACAATTGCTATTTTTCGGTGTTGGCTCTTCATTAGCAGCAGAACTTAGCATATGAAGAATCTGAGATCTCGTGTTATGGTTTGACTGTGGGCAGATTTGTTAACTTAGTCATTTATTTCAGCTGTATTCATGAAAAAGGGCTCGGTTAGTGTTTCCCCCCCCCCCCCCCCCCCCCTCAATCCTGCTTCTTCCAGTTTTGGTACGTAATGGGTCTACTTTATCTTTGCTTTCCAGATTAACATCTCCTCATGGTATTTCTTCCCACTCTGTAGTTTCTTGTATCTCTAAAAGCTTTTTTTGTGATTCATGTATATTGAATTGGCGCTGAATTAAAAAATAAATAGGGGAGCGGTAATAAAGTCTCCTGTTAAAGCTGCAAACAGCACATATGCACAGAAATAAAAATGCTCCAGCTTAAATTATATTTTTCATTGAATCGTGTCTTAATTTGTCAAAAAAATTTGAACATTAAAATACTTGTAAAAAAGAGAGTTGGGGAATTCTTAAATAGAAATTTGTGCCATTTTTATTTGTTTAGCCACTACACTATTCAGTTGAAGTAACATTGTTGTTTTATACCGCCGTAGGTATTGGTTGTTTAGGCAGTAGAGACAGAAGCTTAGATACTGTTATAAATTACAGTAATTTAATTTAGTTTTCAGTGAAAAAACTATTGTGATGGAAGAAGATAGAATCAGACGAATGTTTGTCATATCTTGCAAAAAAAAAAAATTATGCTACTCGCAGCCAAGAAAATGTGTACACCAATAGTAGAATCCTACAAAAACTATATGGAAGTGTTAGAGAGGGAGCGACGAGGGGAATCATTTTCCTGTGATCTCATTATTTTGAGGAGTCATTGTGGTAGCTCTTTACTTAAAAAAAATTCTGGGGCTTTCATCTTCTCCTATGTTGAATGAGTTGCTTCAGTGATAGTGAGTGAATAAAATGTTCATAGTATTAGTGAAATAAAGTTTTAGTGTGATAGGTGATTTGTAAGTTGCTACATTAATGTTATGGCTTAGGACAGGTGATTATTGCACACCTGTGAATTAAATACAAGAGAATGGGGTAATTTTGGATACTTTCAAAATTCAACAGTGTGGCTAAACCACACTCAAGTCAAAACAAGTTCGTTTGATCACTGATTGTAAAATGCTGCTCAAGATAGCTCCAGAAGTTTGTGGAAATCTTTTATTTTCCTATTTTAACAGCAAAATATCGGTGTCTAAGGATGTGATGGAATTATTTTAAATATATAGCAGATTTATTTTTAAATCTGCCTGTTCCCAGTATTACTCCCATATGATAAATATTGAATGCACTGTGAAAGCATTCTTCCTAGCATTGTTGCATATCCTAAGTTGACCAAGGGACATTTTCTTCAGAAACTTTGTCCAACATGGAAAATATCTTTGTATTCCCCGAAAATAGACAAGTGTCGAAAATACTTTGCAAACCATACATTAATGATCCATCTGAGGAGATATATTTTAAGGTGGAACCTACTTTTTTCATTCATTCCATTGACAATAGACACATGTATAAAATATTGGACACTTCTACCTTGCTAATGTCTTATTCATTTTGAAAAAGAGCAATAAAATGTTAGTAATTAATGAAAATTCCAGCTTACATCATGTAACATTTTTAAATAGTTATCATGTGATTTAGTTGCACTGATTTGTATTTCAAACAAACTTAAGGTGAGAAATTCAAAGGTAGACTGCTATGTGTGAAGGTACTCCGAAGTCCAAAATTTTACTCTATTTAAATTTTGTCTGAAATTCTTCCAAGTGTAAAAATCTATGCTTGTGGTAATTAAGGAAGAATAAGGAAACTCAGCCTAACACTCACCATAGATGATGACAGGATGGGAACGATGAAGACAAGGAAGATGATCACATGTAATTCAATATTTTTGTGTTTAACTTTATTTTTGCAAATAGGTGAGTCACTTAATGCAGTCAGATGCCTGCTTAGTGCAGTGGTTGTCAGTGTTGAGTGACTCATCTATTTGCAAGAATAAGGTTCATCACCATAATTTGCATTGCATGTGCAGTCTTTTTTGTGTTCTTCATTACCAGCTGCCATCATCCATATGGTAAGTGTTGGTTTGAATTTTCCCATCATTCCTTAATTTCATTGCTTGAAGCATTTTACAGTTAATTATTATCATTATGATTGTTGTTAAGAATTTTATCCTTTCATTATCATGCTCTATGTGTTTACAGAAGTTTTTGGACATACAGTGAATCAGTTAATTAGTATGACCTTACATATATGTGTATTTAGACACTCAGTATTTCTATTGTGTGTTATGGTACATATCAATTAATTTAAAAAATAATTAAATACTGGTACAAAACTCTATCCCAACTGTGCCTTAGAATATGAAATAAATTTATAACAGCATCTGTGATTTGGGCTAATAGAAAATTTTGTCAATGTTTAATATAATACTTTTGTTATCTTATGAGTGTAGTTTAGAAAGGTATGTAGTTAACTGAAAATTCAAAAGTGGTACTGCAATTAAAAAGAAATTTATTCTTTTCTACAGTTCCTGTTACCACCGTTTACATGAAGTATTTTTGTTCTTGTTGTACTTACCTTAGTCTGACCACATTCAATCAAGAGATTTTCAGACAGAAATGATACTTAGATATTATGACAGTTATTAAATTTGATAGCAGGTTTTAACTGTTTTAATGCCAAACCTTCCTTTTTGCGATGAAATATATGACTAAAATAATAACAATAAAAATCTAATGCAGTATTTAAAGGTATTCAAAATTATTTTGATCCTGTTCTGTAATCTGTGTTGTTCTATCAGAACACTTAAGAAAAATTTGTTAACAAGTGTTCAGTTTTATACAGAATAAATTAACTTTGTCAATGGGCATAATTTTTAAAGTCTGACAGTCCAATGGAAATAATATCAGTTGCATCTGACTTTTCTGGTTAATGAAAATTTACTTATGCAGTGATATTAAATTATGTTCATAAAAAAAATCAGAGCACTGAAGCTTCTAATGTAATATTTGTCACTTTAAAAAAAAAAAAAAAAAAAAAAAAAAAAAATCAGACATAAGATCTACTTTCTTGAAATCAGCCCACTCATAGTCAGTGAGTTCAAAAAATGCAATTTCATTGCTAAAGTTTGTTTTACTTTCTGTCAACCTGTTCAAAACAAATTTTTAGAAACGAGCACTGAATGAAGACGCCTTTTTTTGTTGGTGGAAGTAAGGTAAAAAAAATGTATTGTTCACATCAAGAAACTGTGCCAAATTACTGTTTGTCAGTGAAGTCAGACACGTACGTACCTTTGGATTTATAATAAGTCGCGGACCAGAGAACATTTTTACGGAAAGAGGTCGATATTTTGTGTACATGTAGGTTACACTTTCAGTACGAGTTCAGTTGGACAGATGGCATCCTCAAGTAGTTAGCTCAGGTTGGACGTTGATGTTTTTTTTTTGTTGAGAGTAATAGTATCAATACATACAGAAGTTTTTAGTTACTGTGTTTCCAATAATATGATTAGTGACATTTTTAAACAAATTTTAAGAGCTACACAATAAGTATTAGTTTTAATTATCTTTTATTGTATGAGTACTTGTTGCACACTGTTGACTATATAAATACAGTAACTAACTTTTTCTAATGAATCTGGAAACATCATGGGTGATAATGATCATGTAATGAGAACAATAGAAAGTATTGAATTAATTTAAAAAAAAGAAAGATTAGTTATCAGAATGGATTTTTGTTTTTATTCCCTTAAAACTGGATGACTTCCATACTGAATTTTGTAATAGAAAATCCCAAACATTAGATGCTATAGAGCAGGGGTGGCTAACTTTAGTAGACCAAAGATCTACCGTTTACTGACAAAACTCTGTGCGATCTACCAATTACAAAACACAGTGGACGAAATCTCTTTGTAGTTGTTCGTTTATGTTTTCAATCATTTTTTCTATACGGCTCGTCATACGTATTTCGAGATAGCTGTAAACCATGAATAGCTTCTTTAATTTCTCTAATCGTGATTTACATTTATGTTGACGTTGTAACTCCACTAGTCCCTGTCGTCAACTGACGAACTGACAACGCTCTACACTAGAGCTGCCACGTATAGTGATTTTGCCGAATATTCGGCCACGCTCTCAGCTGAAGCGCCGAATATTCGGCAGCCAAATGTTCGGAAAAAATGTGTACGTCTCAGCTATGAAGCCGTTTGCTGGCTCGCATACTGGTACTAATATCGCAAAAGAACTCGCTGCCATTGCAGAAACATGAAATATTGCTCATAGCAAGATCCATTTACTTGTCCATGACAGGGGAGCCAACATGATAAAAGGTGTACGAGATGCAGAAAATGATTCTGCCAAGTGCTTTGTTCATTGCCTGCAACGAACTGTTGAGGAATCGCTAAAATCTCACACAGGTATAATGCAGATGGTAGCTGCTGCAAGACATTGCTACCCATTTTAACCACTCTGGTATTGCACAAGAAAAGTTGAAATTCATTCGCCAAGAACTTGACTAAAGAACTCGATGGAATTCCACATATTATTTAATGGAGAGATTATTAGAACAAAAGCGAGCTGTTTCTTTGTACATAACCAATCACGAGTGTGTAATCAATTTAACACCTTCTCGGTGGCAGCTAATGGAACAATGTATCAAGCTCCTGAAGCCGTTCGAGGAGATTATGAGAATAACCAGATCAGGTATTTCCTGCATCTCTGAAGTGATTCAACATATTGAAAGGAAGAAACTACATATAGAACACCAAATTTATTGAAAATGAGAACTTCACTACAAGCTGAGCTTGAAACACGGTTGAACTTTGATGAAAATGATAAATATATGGTTGCCACTTTTCTTGATCCGCGTTTCAAAACCAGTTTTCTCGGATTGCTTCAAACACAAAGAACAAAACAAAAAACTCTTTCAAAAGCTCTGAAAATTAATTGTGACTATTCTAGTAGTTATATAGGAACGAAGTGTTTCTCGGCGTTGAGAACGGATGTAGTATTCTCGGGAGACTAGCCGAGTAAACAAGGTGCTTTCACGATATTTCGGCGATCTCAGGCTCCGTCGCCATCTTCTGTTCACCAGAAGATGGCAACGGAGCCTGAGATCGCCGAAATATCGTCTCCCGAGAATACTACATCCTATTCTAGTAGTTGCGGTAATGATTCTCCTCCGTGTAGTAAGAAAAGACATATATTAATGAAAATGATGAAAACACTGAAATACATGAAAGTTTCTGCAACTGTTTTGAGGAAGTTGCTACTGAAAATATGCAAAATGGTGATGATGTGGAGAAGGAAAGTGTTATTGCAAATGAGATTGATTTTTATGTGAAAACTGTTCGCCTACATCGGACGGCAGACCCTACAAGTGGTGGTCAGCAAACGCTGAACAGTATCCAACACTGACGGAATTCGCTCGGATCCTGGCAGCAAGGTATATAGTGAGAGGCTATTTTCAGAAGCAGGTTTAGTTTATAAGGAAAAGTGCAACCGTTTGCTATCAAAAAATTCTGAAAAAATTGTTTTCAAATATCACAACTTACCGCTGGTAGATTTTAAGTTTTAAATGTAATAATTTGGAATTAAAATAAATACATTTTTGGGTAATGTGTTAGTTTTATTCTTTCATGATTTGGTATTCGGTCGAATATCCCTGTTATAGTGCCATGAATAAACCCAACATGCAGAAAGGTTAAAAGACAATTTCAACTATAAGGAAAGGGAAAACATTCTCTGCATCAAACATAGGTATTTAAAGTATTATCAAACTAAATATTAATAATCTATTTAATGAATTTATAAACAAACTTAAATGTTAATTAATAAAAAGTTGACAGTTAACAATATTTTAGTAACAAAATGACATCAGTTTAAAAATGTCTAGCCTCTTTTCAATATACTCTTTGCAACTATAACTATAAATTAGTCTCTTACACATCATAGCAACATTATGCTTTTACGTTTCTAGTTAAGTAAATAATCAAATATGGCAAATATTCAGTCTTAAGTAACATTGTACCGGGCATTACAATAATTCATACCAGTTTTCAAAATTATCTGTATATATACTAAGGAATCAATCACAACAGTTGATATTTATACGCCAGCCCCGAAGCCCGTCAAAAATGACGGGTTGAATAGTGTGTTCTGGTAATTCATTTTTTTTAATTGCATAGCTAAATATAATTGTTATAAAATAAAGTTCAATGTAATTTTTCGTCCCTTGTGCTGCAGGCAGGCAGTTGTCAACTTGGTCAAGGTTGCATTTCAGCCTAACCACAGACTCTGCTAATATTGCTTTTAGAAAATCAAAGCTGCAATCACACGTGAACTAATATGTTCCCTGTATCACATGTTAATGTTATCATGCATCACGATATAAACTTGATTCAAAATCTTCACAGGTTCTTATATCTTTATTTTTTGTGATACAAATCAATGTTTTAACGGCTGACACAGCTTATGTGTGTTTGAAATAATGACCCCGGTAATATGAAGTCGGTGAAAGCGAAAGCGAAAGATACCAAAAATAAATCTTAACTACTTACCGTAAGCCATGTAATATTAGTTTCAGTTGTGGTGTAGGATGCATAGTTAACTTTCAGTTTGGAACTATTTTCATTTAAATCAAGTAATGATTTCAGTAAAGAGTAGCAAATAATAATTAATATGCCGATTTAAACAAAATACATACTTTTCTTTCAGTGACCTGGCGATGCTACGATAATGTTTGAATGGCCGACAGAGTTACGTGAAATATGGCATCATTAAAAGCAACAGAAATTAAAAATAAAGCTTAATCACTTACGTCATTCTAGGTAATATTAGTATTAATTGTAGCTTATGCTGTATAGATCGCGATCAGTGTGGAACTACTTTAATTAAAACGAAGTAATGATTTTACTAACAAAACACTCATGAAAACAATTTAAATTACTTTTAAAAAAAATTCTTATGCCCTCCGCTGAAAAAAACTTAGGAATCCTAAAACCCTATGCTATAGTGTGTGTTATTGGTTTTATTCCTGGTCCATGTGTCATTCAGCATGATAAATACGGAACTACTTCCATCTGTAATTAAATACTGTAACTTCTGTAACTCATCAAAAATGAAGCGTTGAATGCAGTATTTTAGCAATTCGTTTCTTCGCTGACTAAGTACAATTTTCGTCAAATAACTTTCACTATCTTAAAAATGATGTAATGTTAGCTTACAGTAACAACAGTATCGTAGTCCAGAGTGTATAAGAAAAATCTACATCAAACGAATTTAATTAAGAAAAAGCAACTAATAATTAATATGTCGGTTTAAACGGAATACATACTTTTCCTTTAGTGATCTGACAGTTAATTTATTTACTGATGCTTAGCTAAATAGAACTGAACCTAGAACAACATACCTGATCGTAAATTTGACGAAAAAGATGAAAAGCGTTATCTCATGGCGTGACAGACAACGCCATAGATGACCAACAGTTGCTTATCATAATATTAGAAGATAAGATTCCTAAATAATAATAGTAAATCATACTTAGTCTAAAAAAAAAAATACAATTTACAAATTAATCAGTCTTTTCTGTATTCGGAAGAAAGATCTTAAGAAACATATGGTAATGACTGCCTCGTATCTCAATTTACTTCTTAAAGTACTGCATATATAGCAAGTGGTCGATAAGGGATATACCGCCCCACGCGGCATGAAAAAAATTGAATAAAATTCCCATACAAGAAGATGTTATAATAGTAATGCAAGTAATTACATAGGTGTATTATATTGATATAAATAACATTTCATTCATATCACAGTTTATAATACTGAACTGTTTTAAGAATTGAATATACGGCAGACTACTGATCGATTCAAAAATTTTAGAATTTTCTGTGTGTGTAATAATACATGCTTTTCCTTTAGTGATCTGACAGTTAATTTATGCTTAGCTAAATAGAACTGAACCTAGAACAACATACCTGATCGTAAATTTGACAAAAAAGATGAAAAGCGTTATCTCATGGCGTTAATTATCATTAGTTAGTTGAATATAACCTTTAGAAATAAATAGTTATAAAATCGTTTTAATGGGCAAATTATAGTAATGCATTCAACAAACACGAACAAATTTTTATAAATCCATAAAAGTGAGTATTTATCTACGAATAGCAAGAGTGAGAAAAACAACGACGAAGGGGCGGCAACGGTCTCGCAGACACGTTTACGTATTCGCGTCATTTTAGGAATTGTGGAACCGGATAAATTTGTGCGGGATCTGCCGATTCTTAAATGGTGCAGGATTGAGGGATTCCGCTTTGCTGGATCGAATCCCCTAGATGCAGGCTATGCAGAGTTCAGATACCTGTTTGTGCCTATTGATTACGAATCGCTATCCTACTAAAACACAACTTCGAAATTACGCGTGCTCTGAATACAGCAATGTCCACGAGGGCTAATAATACAGCAATCGCGATAGCCTCCAACCAAACGACAAAAACCTGCGCAAAGTGACTCTCTTCATTACATCAGGGGCGTCACGGATCGCTTTGGGAAGCTGTTGAATTAAGTCGACATCAAACCAGGTTACTATGTGGGGGCGTCCATTAATTACGTGAGGTAAAATAGGGGGAGGGGAAGCTCAAGATCTCACCTCACCATACGGAAAAGGGGAGGGATTCCCAGTCTCACCACGGGGGGGTGGAGGTGTGGACGTAACCGCGTAGAAAGTAAAAAACAACGCCGGGCAATACACACTAGAAAAAATGGGGAGTTATGAGATTTCTTGCAACTGTGGATTAGTATATACTGGCGAGACTGGCCGCAAAGTAAACGGCGGGTTATGAGAACATATCCTCCACACAAAAATAAAATATAGACAAGTCTGTCATTGCATGGTATTTATCTACGACGGTCATGCTTTCGACTTTGGAAATGCTGGACTTCTTTCGAAAGGAGGTCACTAGTGGGCGGGGGCGCCGACTCTGTGGGTTCTCGGGGGCTCTGGCACCCATGAGAGGTAAATAGTGGGGGCGGAGCACCCATGAACATGGACGTCAACAGTAATCAAATCAGTAATGGACTTCGAGCGGCACCTGTATTACCTGCGTCATGCGCCGCCTGGCGGGGCAAGACGTCTCAACGAGATCGCACTTGCTTACAATGTGAGTGTGCACGTCATGCCCAAGAACAGAAACCCTACGTTAGGTCATACCTAACACTATCTGCTGTGTGGTAAGTGTAGGTTTGATTCGTAAAGATCCGCTCACAAGAAAATCGAGCAGCTCGAACCCGCGCAAATCCTAGCCCGCAATCCGTCGCGCCTCACCCGTCCGCCGCGCAGCCAACGCTTTCACAGCCACGGCTCGCAGGCTGTCTCACTCGTTCTTAGTCTAGCTGGTAAACAAAACATGTGCTTTAAGAGCACGCTGCGCTTGATGTTATCTTGTGTATTTCTGAAAATTATTAGTTTCGATAGATAAATTCATCCTTCGGAATCCTAACCAGAAGAACCCTCCACTAGTGGCTCTTCTGAGCTAAGCACAGCTCAGCAAATCCAACCAGAAGATGTTATTTTTGCAAATTCAGTTGAACAGAAGAAAAAACACAATTTTAAAGTGTCAGACAATTATTTCGTGGCTGCTAAAATGATGAAGATATAGATAAAGGGGTTTGCCAAACCCGTAAAGAAACCATATCCAGTGGCGTTTCTGCGCCGAAAACATTATCAAGAGGAGATGAGTACATTATGAAATAAAGCTTTAAAAAGCATGGAAAGCCTAAAGTTCTCTGTTGTTGTGTACTGCATAAAGCCAATTTAGAACGCAGCGTCAATGTGTACTGAATGCTATCAAAAAGTAAACCATATGATACGAAAACAAATCGCTTTTTAGTGACCGGGAACCTAGCCATAAGGGACCACGCGGACGAATATTCAAATTGCATTCGATGTTGAAGCTATGAGCACAGTATATTTTAGAGTTAAACACGCGGAAACAAATATGGGCGGTTATCATACGATATCACTAACGAAGCGTGTGTAATTTTGAGTGACGAAATGCTGCAGAAAATTATAAAAGTAGTGAAAAATGCAGTCTACTATTCAGTTATGGTTGATAAATCACTCTTCTTTCGTTACGTGGACGCAACGTGTAATATACACGAAACTTTTATCGGCCTCTATGAAACGGTATCAACAATATCTGACAGAATTTGTTTGAAATTTTGAATAACTACAGTACTGAAGCGTGCATTGTGTCAGGCTGACCGAACACACATTGGTCTGATAGATGTTTCTGGCATAACACGGAGTGACCATACCTCCCATGGACTCCACCTGAATGTTCGGGGCAAGCAGAAGTTAACACAACTGATTGCCAATAGCATCAGGAGAGGCAGGTTGGATGTGAACCCCATCCCAGTGGTAATTGGTGGTAGGACTCAGTCTTTTTTAGGCCAAATGTCAAGAGTAGGAAGTGTTATTTAAGAAATGTACATAATGGTATTACAGTAAAAAATAAAGAATGTCAGTCTAAAATAGCTTTGTTCCATCAGAACATTAGGGGTATCTCAAGCAAACTTGATGAGTTGATAATATCTATAGAAGAAACCCAAAAATCATTGAATCTTAACATAAATATCGTATGTCTGACAGAACATCATCTGAAGAACTCTGAAATAGGTCTCCTCCCTTTTATTGGATATAGATTAGTTTCTTGTTATTGCAGGTCAGAGATGAGAATGGGTGGTGCAGCAATATATGTAAGAGAAAATACTGAGACAAAATCGTTAGATGTAAGTAAATACTGTATAGAACAAGATTTTGAATGTTGTGCAATACAGTTAGAATTAGAAAACAAATATCTTATAGTGCTGACAGTTTATAGGGCTCCCACAGGAGACTTCAGTAAATTTTGTAATAAACTTGAGGCAGTTCTAATAAACTTATCACGTACTAAAAGAGAAATTATCCTCTGTGGAGACTTCAACATAAATTTTGCTGTAGAATGTAACCAGACAGATTATCTTCTAGGAATGCTTAGATCATTCAATCTCTATCAAACTGTAAATTTCCCAACTAGAACACAAAAAGATAGTAGTACCATTATTGATAACATTTTTGTAGAGCACAATAAATTAGAAACACATGGATCAATTCCAATGGAAAATGGTTTGTCAGACCATAATGCTCAAATAATTACTTTGGATGTTGTGGGAAACGAAAATAACAAAAAGAAAGGATTTGTCAGAGTTAGGCCATTAAAGAACAATTCAATAAAAACATTAAATGATGAACTTCTCAATGAGGACTGGAGCACTGTTTATAAATTAAAAGGGGTAAACAATAAATTCAATTACTTTCACCAATTTTTTTTTGCTGTCGTCAGTCTTTAGACTGGTTTGATGCAATCCTCCATCCCTTCCTATCCTGTGCTAACCTCTTCATTTCTACATACCCGTTACAACCCACGTCCTCAATTATCTGCTTCATATATTCTAATCTCTGTCTACCTCTACAGTTCTTACCTTCAACTGTTCCCTCCACTAACAAATTAACCAATCCAGCATGTCTCAAAATATGACCTACCAGCCTGTCTCTTCTTTCCGTAAGCTTCTTCCATAAACTTCTTTTCTCACCCATCATTTCCAGAACTCTTTCATTTCTTACTTTATCTGTCCACCTAATTTTCAGCATTCTTCTGTAGCACCACATTTCAAATGCTTCAAGTTTCTTTCTTTCCGGTATTCCTAAAGTCCATGTTTCGCTACCGTAAAGTGCTGTGCTCCACACATAGAGTTTTAAGATGTTCTTTCTAATTCCTAGATCAATATTTGAAACAAAAAGGTTTCTCTTTTTCATGAAGGCTCTTTTTGCTAGTGCTATTCTGCTTTTAACATCATTCCTGCTTCGGCCATCGGTTGTAATTTTGCTTCCCAAGTAACAGAACTCACTCACTTCTCCTATTGCATCAGATCCTATTTTTATATTTAATCTGCTAGTATTGGTATCATTTCTGCTACATTTCATCACTTTTGTTTTACTTTGATTTATATTCAGTCCAAAGTCTTCCTTCAGTATTTTGTTCATGCCATTCAATAACTTCTCAATATCCTCGGCCCTCTCTGCTAATAAGACAATGTCGTCAGCAAATCGTAGCATACTGATTTTTTCTCCCTGAAAACTTATGCCACATGGAAATTTTTCTTTGACTTTCTTCATTGCTTCTTCTACATACAAG